>WAAG01030874.1:2431-22527 GCA_013390105.1 Tichodroma muraria
TGAGAGTGTCAGTGTTTCCTGCTGTCTGGAAATACCGAGAAAATAGTCTTTCTTGTGGTATTTTGAAACTTCAGCATCTGGACGTCAATGTAATCAGAGGAAAGTGAATATGAAAAATAGCAGTTTAAAAAGCGAACCCTTTTTCAGTCTTGGGTGTAAGGGTTCCTTTCAAGTTTTTCAGGGAAGCTATTAATTGATACCGTAACTCTGGATCTCCAAGCCAGTGATCTAAATCTGAAACTGCAAATTCTGGTTATTTTGTTCTGGGTATTGCAAAATATTGTTACTTGTGAGGCACTGAGTGTTTCTCCAGTCAAGGAAAGAAATAGCTATTGTATCCTTCCCTCCCTTTTATGTAAATATGAAACTAAGTACTCCTCTTGCAGTACTTGTGTTTGGAAGAACATTCTGCTTTCTTCAATCACTGTTTCAACTGTGAAATTTAGCTCAGCTGGAGAGCCACAATGACGGTCTCATGCTGCAGAAATCTAGTGAAAATAATACATTATTGCATTTATTAAATATTACATTATACTACTAATATACATTGATAAAAATGTTATGGCAGTAAATAACTGTAATGTTGAATCATACATAGGTTTATATGGCAATTGGAGAAGTGAGCTATCCCTGTATTTAAAAATAGAGTTAATCTTCATTTTGGATTTTGACAGTGAATCAATGGGACTTGCGGAGAGATTTACTTCAAAAGTTAAAGATGGAAAAGTGTGTTTATCTCTTGTCCTTCTGACACTGCAAGATTTACAATATGTTTTCTTCTTTATTTAGTCCATATTTTGTAACTGGAGCAATGAATTTTCCATCATTGGTTTTGTGTGATTAATCCAAGTTCGCACTGTTAGCAAATACCAGAAAATATTTCTCAACTTCCCTCTCAGTTTATTTTCACCAAGATTTTCGTTCTTTGACAGGTCTTCATAAAGTCTTAGGTCTCCCTGTGCTGGTGATGTGCTGCAGTTAGGGTTATCCATAAGTATTCACTCACATGTAGGTTCACTTTTAAGGCCCCAAACATTTGCCATATTTTTAGGGATAAACAAATGGTGTTCTGCCATTTGCAAAGTCTGGACTTTTTATGGCTATGTTTGTGTTCTTTCTAGAATCTTCTTCAGTTTGCCAGTCTTTGGGGTTCTGAATTGCCAGGAATGCAGTGTAAATTGATAGAGGGTATTCAAGTGCAATACTGTTTTCTTGATATGTATATTTGCTAAATTTATAATTTCTTATGCCTCTCCCCCTCACAGTTGTAATTACAACCATCTTTCACAAAGAGCTTTTGCCACTTTTGAGATCTGCTTCTGTTCCTTCAGAGACTAGGGTTTTGAAAGCATGAAGGTCCAGGAAAATAGACATGAGTATGCATATACATATAATTACTTATTTATTGTATAAGTACTTCTTTCCCACATAGCAAAATTTTGTAGGTGTCTTTGTACTGTTTCCTTAGAAGAAACAGTACATCTTCAGATTATCAGAGATTGACAAAATAATTTAGAAGCAGTTTAAAATACATTAAAAGATCATCATGAGTTCCATATTTCAGTTTTGCATTAAAGTATTATCATTAATTACTCAATACAATTAATAATAACCTGTATTCATATGCTCTCTGCTTAAATCAAAGGAATTGAATGTTCAAATGAAGAATGTTTGCAAAGAGATCTCTAAAAATTCTGTTAGTTAGTGCTGATTTTCTCCAGTTCTCTTTTTATAAAGGGGATTCAAATAATGCAAGAGGCAAAAGAAATTGCTGCAGAAACATAATCAAAGTGACAGTTTTGTGCTGTATTTCCATATCAAGCTAAAGCAAACAAAAAAAATCAGCCATATATGCATGCTTAACAATGTAGGTGCATCTCTGGGGGGTGATCTGAAATGAAGGGACTATCTTTTCTTTCTTGCATTTAAGAGGCTCCACTTCCAATTATTTTTCTAACTATATATTAGCTGTTTTAATTAAAAGGTGATGATTCACCACTTTCTAGCCACTGAGAATATTTTTATAAAGTAACGATTTAAAAAATAATAATGATGTAGACTATTTTACTATTACTCTGAGCATTTGTAGCTGTAGGAATATTTTAGCACAATTTGAACAATGAAAGAAAAAGCTGTTTTCAGTAATTTTGTGTTCAAGGGTGATTCAACCTCTTTGCTTGCTAACTCTAATTTTCCAAGGCTTATAAAACTTTAATTTGATTCTTTATCTGAGCATAAAGCAATGTCTTAAGATTGCATAGTAAATTACTAGATAATCACTTCTTGCAGACTACCTGATTTTCAGAACGAATACTGCCTTTTAAGAGACACTCTAAATAAGTGATGGGCAAAAGTGAACTTTACAACTCAAATTAACTTAGGTTTTTGTGAAATCCTAGTGGTTTCTTTAAAGTGTGAAGGATCAATATCTCTTTGATTATTATATATTTGCTTAGCTGTGTATTTATACCAGTGTTTGTGTCAAAACTTCATGCTTGTGTCTTCAAACGTATGCATATATATGGATGCAGCTATGTGGAGGTGATATCATAAAGTTAAAATAAGGTATTTGTGATAAATATATACTATTTCATAGTTTCTTATTTCATCAAGTAATTTTGACTCCTGCCTCTTCCCTAGGCTGGTACTCCTCTCCCTCATCACATCTCTTTTTGGGGGTGGTTTTTAATTTCCAGGCTCTAAGTAATGTTAGCAGAAACATTGATGAAAAAAGCAAGCACTCTCTTAAAGTTACTTTATCGTCCTTTTTGTCCAAACAGCCTCTACAGCCCTTGAAGACCCTACCTGTATGATATGCTCAGTCTTCTCTGTTCTGGATTTCTGACCTATTAAATTCTAGATGGTCAGAAACAAAGACTGGGTACTTTTTTTACATTAAAAAAGCATTGTATGCTGGTGGGAAGCACAGTTCCAAATGGTCTGGTACATCAGACATAGAAAAAAGTTTAGGTATAATGGAATTGTAATTAATTGTGTTCATATTTTAAAAGTTTCTCCACTATTATGTAATATTATGCAAAATTTACACATCTTATGCTGCCAAAAGGAGTCACTGTGACCAAGTCAAGCTCTCCAAGGTGGGAAAATGTCAGAGCTGGAGTTACTGCTTTGCCACAGCTTCCCTTAAACGCTCACATCAGCTCCTAGTACAGAGGGCCTGGCAGGAGTGGGGGCTGCCTGGGACAGTTGGCCTTTTCCATCTGTCAGGAAGGAAGTGAAGATGTTAACTTACAGAAACCAAGCATTAACTCTTTTAATGAAGTGAGTTTGTTGGCATGTGGGACCAGAAGAACTCATGAGTATGTGTGAGCTCCCCATAGCTGTATTTGGTGCTTTCAATATTAGTGACCCAGGAACACTGGCTGAATTAATGCCCAGACTCCATGTCAGTCTTCTGGCTGGATGGCTCAGGCCTCCTGTCTCTTGTCTGTGTTTGTGTGGATATGTGGGAGCTAGAAAACAGAGAATACTGGTTAACTTCAATTCAAGTGATTTAAAGCAGCACCTGGTCAGAGGTCAGATGTGGTGTTTGGCCTTGGCTCAGAGCTCACCATCCCCGACTTATCTTCCCTCATTCTTCATGGCTTCTCCTTTCTCAGCCCCCTGCCAGAGATTTCTGTCTCTGCAGAGCTCCAGCTCAGCAGCGTGCCAGGGCGCTCCACACCTCACTTCTAGGAAGTGAATTTTTCTTTTTTTCCCATTTTATTTTGACCCTGGGTGATCAGGTGCCTGCCGAGCTGTGGCTTGGCTGCATGTTGCCCTTCCAAACCCATTGGTGGTTGCGGGGCCGTGGGCGAGCCGGTTCTGGGGCAGCGCCAGCAGGAAGGATGGAGCCACTGCGAGGGCGCGAGGGCGTGCAGTCAGGACAGGAAGGAGGGCAGAGCAGCCTGGTGTAGTACAGATTAGTTCAGCAGCCCTGAGAGCTCCTTTTCCCATGGCGTCAGCAATTGCGACTGCCGACGGAGCGTCTTCCGTGCAAAAAGCCCCTTGGTGTGCTAGCTGTAAGCACTAACTGGGGGACCAAGCTGCTAGGACACCCTGAAACTTCTGTTCCCCTGCACTTTGAGTAACTAATGCCGCTTTCAGCTGTGACTGAGGAGCTGCCTCAGTGCTCCAAAAAGGCACCAAGGCTCTCATTCCTGTCACTATACCAGCGGAGCTCCCCGGAGGTGAAAGCCCACGTGTGCCAGTGGAAACTCACCTTTGCTCTGTGCCACCATCCAGCACTTCACAAGAATTACGGGAACCTCAAGTGGCAGGCAGTCCCTTAAATTATTTGGCGTTACCCCTAAGTACCCAATCCATCAGGGCAGTTCAGAGTTTGATGTCTAAGAGCTCTACACACCTGCAATTACTTAAATCCACAAAATTGCACCCATAGGTATTTGCAGGCACAAAAATGTTGGCATAAAATTAGAGGCCATTTCCTAAAACCTGTGCCGAAATTTTGATGATATACTATATGAGGGGTTGTTATTTTGAAATGGATTTGTGGAAAGCAATTGAAAATCTCCAGGCATCCCATCTGTGTTTAAAGTAACAACAATAACAAAACTTTAAATTAGCATAGGAGATTTAAGACATTTCAGGAAAACATTGATTAAATCTGCCAATGAAATGAACGTGTTTGGCGAGTGACCTAATTAGTGTATACTTGGTTCTTTTTCACTGCACTGCTTACCACTAATTGCTGTTCTGCTGGTCTTCTCCTGACAAGTAAGAAAAAACAAGGATGAGGGATTTGTTGAGGAAATAGTGACATTCAGTTTTAATTCATTTGAACCTGCTGCCAAGCTTAATTATGGAACTGAGAAACTGAGACCGGGAGGCCCCCAGCCATTTAGGTTATAGGAGACGGAGATGTTTAGTGTCTGCCAGTGTACTTGGGTAGCACTTATTGCAGCTAGCTATAAACTTGAGTTTGCTGATGCTTAGCTGTTTTCTTTCCCCCACAGGTGAAAAAAAATGCTGGTTTTATTTTTTAAATTTAATTATTTAGCCCTAATGGCATCAGGCCAATACAAAATTACAGGCATTGTATTTCTTAAAGGAAAGGTTTAACAATTGCTCTAGATAGTCTTGTCCGGGGTTTCTTTGTGTGTGTGCTTGAATGTAGGAACTTGTAATACGTCATTCTACAAAAAAAACCTTGGGATCCTGGAGGACTTGTAACATTGGAGTACCAAAGTCACCCTCAGTGTAAGTGCACTTGAGGTTAGGGGCTCATGTTAGTGATAAGTTCAATTCCCATCTCTCAAAGCAGCAGGGGACAACACAGCTTTCCCTATCTGTGTTTGGAGTTCTTAAAGGAAAATATCAGGATGCTTCAGGAAAAAAGGGAAAATAGTTTTGGTTTTGGTTTCCTGTGGCAGTGATGGATTCTTGTGAGCACAGTCTGAAGGTCCTGGTTTAGAATCTGAGTTTGTTTTTTGTGACGTTCTGCATGAAAACTGGGGGAAAGAAATGTATAATCCATTGACCAGAATGTTTACAAGGCAGTGAACATACAATAAAAATGCAGGGCAAAGAAAAGAAAAAAAAGCTGTGGAATGTGAGTCTAGCAGAGGGACAGTCTGGTGAGGCTTGCACTTGTTTTAAAAGAAGAAAAAGAAATGTAGAGGTTTTTTTTAGAGCAGTGTCTGATTGGCAGACCCTGCTCTGAATTTTATCCCAGGGGATGATTCCAACCGTTTTCCTACCTTTTCCCAGGAGGACCCAGGGAACAGAGCAGGGATAGATGCTGAAGCAGCCAAATCCAACCACAGTGCACCTGCCAGGGGCAGCCACAGCAGCCCAGTTCTGCTGGCAGGGAGCACAACCCACTTCAGCCACAGCCTGGACAACAGGGAAGGACTCTCAGCACAGGGAGTCTGGAGCTTCATTTACACTTTGGAGAACACTGGAGAAGATGTTCCAAGACCCAGTTTTAGCTTTTGTGGTGGCTAAACTTCATCCACCCAGAAAAGTAAATTAAAAAAAAAAAATCAACAAAAAAACCCCAACACACAAAACCCCCAAACCCAAACAGAAAAACCAACACTAAATTATTTAGTTAGTGCCCGAGACACAAAAAAAATGAAGTGAGATTATAAACAAATGAAATATGTTAGCGCAGGTCACTAACATAGACTATAAACTTCTACGTGGAAGAATGGAAACTGTACAAAAAGGCACCATGCCTGGTTTTCTGTTATATAGCATTGCAGGGTTCTTGTAAGGATACTTGAATGCTCAAACAGCCTGGGAACTTGGCTTCCCTTGCGGCAGATTGATGTTCTTTGGACGGCTTTTCAGCCGTGGAGTGATTTTGTCCTGATGTTCTGTGTGTGGTGGAGAGATGTGTCAGGAGGGGGGAGGGCTAGAAAAAGATACTTGGAATGGAAATGAGCTTGAGGGAAGGAAAAAGAACAGCTTTGCAGTGAGACTGGGAGTAGTAATACTAGAATGCATAATGGGCAGCTAAAGATGTGGTTTTCTTTGTCTCAAGACTCCACTGGGTCTCTGATATGGTCATATAGCCCCTTGCACCCACTGAAAAAATGCTTAGAAGATATTCATGGGTTTAGATATTATGGACTGATGTTACTTTTCAATAATTTGTTATGCTAGATATACCTGATATCTGTGATACAGCACTGGAATGTTCTTGCACATTCTGTTGTTTATTTACAAGCAAAACTAACTTAGATGTTAATAATTACTGTGCTGTCTAAAAAGTCATATTAAAAATAATTTTATTTCTATTCCTTCATACATGACGCCTGCACTATATGTTGATGCTAAAAATAAAAATCTAACTCCATTATCTGTTTTTAATGACAATGTTAAAATTGCTTTTACACTTTTACCTCCTAACTTTTGGTCATGGAAATGGTGAGAAATAAAAATTTAGTTTCCTGAAAAGACCACCTCACTGTCCCAAAATGTAATTTTCTCAGTGTTTGATCCAAGCCATCCCATCACTTCCCAAGACATTTCAGATTTCCCATTTGACAGCTTTGGCTTCTTGTCAGGATCTCTCATATAGGAAAATGGAGGTTGCATCTAATTGTCTCTCCTTCTTCTTCCCAGAAGCTTCTCTCCCAGGGGGCAAAGGCATTGGAGAAATCCAGGGAGGACTCTTGCTCTCTTGTAGCATGTTTTTTAGTTCAAAGCAGCATCAGCTTTACTGCTGCTCTGCAGTGAGGAGAGAGCTTGGATAGCACTGCAAGGGAAAATGATGTAGGACAAGCTGATTTAAAAATGGCTTGCAGTAAAAAGGGAAAATCAAATGAGGGAACCAGAGAAGGTCAAACACTCCTCACATCCCCAAGTTGGTCAAACTCTGATGTTTAATAGATTTGTTATCACAGTGTCCCTCAATCTGTCAGTGTCTGTATCACAGTGTCCCTCAATCTGTAGTAATGCCCTATCAAAAAAAATCTCCCCAATCCTCCCCATGACAAGAAACCCACCACCAAACAAACCAAAACAGAAAACTGAGCAAAGGAAAGAAAGATTCAGATCTTAACTTTGCTTCAGAATAGTGCTTTTCACGCTCCTTAAGTCAGCGGTTTCTTTAATAATTTTGTCTGTTTCTTTTTTCTTATTTCTTTTAATTTTCTTAAAACATTGTGAATGGCATTTAAGCCAAGAAGCAAAAGAATCCATGTACACAAAATTCTTTCATGATTGGACTAGCCCCTGCATTGAGCAATGTATGCATACCAAAATAATAATAGAAATATTTGTAACATGAGGGACAAGGTGATCACAAGCACACACTCATACCTAGATTTGGTGCAGAGAGGATGGCTATGAAGTCTCCCAGGAGTAGGAAGAAAAGCTGGGAAAAGAAATACAAATGGATACAGCAGGGAATCATATCTGTGGTTGCCTCCTGTAGGATGTATATTGACCTAGTAAATGGAGATGTCTCAATGAAGCTATAAATATGCTTGTGCTAATATTATTAAAGCTTTCAGGCAGTTCAGTTTCATCCATATGGCTTTCCAGGGAGATGCCAAAGATGTGGCCCCTGGCCACAGCTTGTCTGAGCAGCACATGCCTACCTGCACTGTAATTGCCTAATAAGATGTAGGGGTTTTCCCTGGATGGATTGTGAAATATATGCAGCTGCCTAAATAGACACTTGGTGAGATTTTTAGATCTTCCAAGTCTTTATGAGCAAGACATTTGAATGCTGTTAAAGATCAGAGAGAGCTCAGTGCTTTAAAAGTTGTGAAAAGTCGAGTCCTTACCCTCTTACCCCTCCTTTATGTCTTTAGGAAAATAAAAATACTTTAAGAGTTGTTGCTATCCAGTAGGGGCTTAACAGCACTGGGCTTGGTTGAGCATATCAGTGTTGTTGGCTAAAGGAAGAAAAAAATGGAGAGGGAGGAAGGGAAGACAGGAAGTGACTGGCTGATTAATATACTAAACTTATGCAAATACTGGGAGTAAGAAAGCCACTTAAAAGCAGATGATTATCCCTTGCCAATCCCTAAGATCTAACCTCTAAGCTGTTCAGATGATACCCCAAAGCAATTCCTGGCAGAGATCTGTCCCTTGTTCCAGGAGAGAGAGCAGTGAGATGAAAGGGATGTGGTTTAACCAAAGCTTAGACTTTGCTATCTCACCATCTCCTGGAGCTGTCTGGCAGTTGCCTGTAGAGCACACATGGTGATTTCTCCCTGGATTGGTTGCACCGGCTGGAAGGCTGCTCTTCCTGCCCCTGCACACATGGCCCCAGCCTGCCACAGAGAATTGTTGCCCTCCTCTTCTGAAGCTTAATCCTTGTATGGGTTTAAAGGACAGGAGAAGTGGTTTTTTCTCATGAAACTAGCCATAACAAGCTGTAGCTTTGTATCCCAGGAAGGTCCATAATTTTACCTCCTCTTACGGAAGAGATGGGGCAAAACTCCAGAGCACTGGGGTCCCATGAGTGTGTGTGCCCTTCTGCTGTCAGGGACCTTTAATCTCTTAGGACAGACAAAGACCTGCCAACACTCCTCTGCTGCATATCTTCTGGCACTTTGAAGCTTCAGGTCACTGCGTTCCCTTAAACCCCGCGAGGTTCAGGAGAAAAGACGTGACACATACAGGTGTGGTGGCAGTGCTACTGGAAGATTATGAGACAGTGTGCGAGAATGGAATGATTTTCCTTCTTTTTGAAAATAAAATCTTTATCTGTGCTCATACACATGGATAATACTGAAAATCTGTATTTATCTGTTTATTTTTCAGGTTATGGTTTTGTAGATTTTGACAGTCCCGCAGCAGCACAGAAAGCAGTAGCATCTCTCAAAGCAAATGGCGTGCAGGCGCAGATGGCAAAGGTAAGAAGAACTATGTCATTGCAGGATTTTTTCAGCTCTTGGGTTAAATTTCCAAGGATTTGTTCTGCTCCTGTTTTTCTTAAGGTTTTGGATTGCTTATTACAAAGATTCTTTAGTCCTTTGGCTCCAGCGCCTTGTCCATCCCATGGTTTGTCTGTATTCCTGAGAGCTGTCTCATGTAATGGGCTCTGCTCTGACTCTGTCTGCCCCTCTGTCCGGAGAGTGTTTTAAGACAGAGCACCAAAGTGGAGGAGCATTGGAAATGCCTTTTGCTATGTACTGGGTGAAAGAGTTGCCTTTTCTTCACCTTGGAGTTATCTTCATTTGGTTCCTTTGCTTTGGAAAAGCTGTTGTTTTTTGGCATGGCTGGTGGGCTTCTGTCAAGGAGTGATTGACTGAGCATAAGAAAAATCTGGTTGATCTGCCTAGGTCTGGCTTCTCCTGCTTGTTGAGTTATTTTTTTTTTATTTTGAGGACATAAATGAAAGTATAGAAGGTTGCTGAAAGGATGTTTGCTAAAGATTGTTTGGAGGTGACTGGCATCTGTTCACAGAGGCTGCAGGAGCCGTAGCAAGTGCAGTGAATTCAGTCACCCTGGTTTTGGAATTTTCCTTCGTCCCCAGGCAAAGGGGTTTTGATGGTGAGACAGGAGTTATAGTAATCACAGTCGTGTGGTTCAGATGTTGCCTTTCTGAAGGTGGAATAATGTGAATCTTTGGGCTGTAGACTGTGTCAGTCAGAAAAAAATAGCTGTTGATTTGTACTTTAAAAATGCCTTGTCTGAGAATCACAAGAAGCACTTAATATTGCCTGATTTAGTCTCTGTAGAAATGCTGCTGTCCTAGAATCTAAAACACTGAAAGCAAACAGGTAATTACAAAAAAAAAGAGGGAAATCAACTAATAAGCAACTGTCATATTTGAAAATTTCCACTTAAAGGAATGTTGGTGGTTTAAACCTTTGTTTTTCAATGATGTCTTAGTAAAAACATAGTTTTGTTTTGGTTTGTGGGTTTTTTTCTTATTATTTTATTTTACAAAGAAAATAATTGCTGGTAAATGAGGTTCTTTTGCCTTCTACTGTGAATTACTCTCACTGTGCCTGAAAGAAACTGGATGTCATCGATGTATTTCTGTTTAACAGTGCCCCACATGCAAGCTAGGCTGTTTTATTGGCTCTTAGTTTTCATTGACACATGGTGATAAAAAAAATATTTTCTTCAAATGGATAAAAGATGGCAAGCTGAAGAATGTGAACTTCTACTAAGGACTGTGCTGTTTTATGTCTCAGATATACAGCATCTCCTTGTTGAAATACAGGCAATTTGATGCATTAGTCAAGCTGTGAAATAGAAGCCAAAGACAGGAGATATGTTTTGTCCTAATGATTGATATCAAATAGCCATTTATAGAAAGGAGTAAGTCTATATAAATCTGTAAAAAATCTAAATCTATAAAAAAGTGTACAGTTATAGATTTAAAATTATAGATTTAAAGATGGGATTGAAAGATAAATCTATGCTTGGAGTTGTCAAGATCCAGAACAATGAACAACTGCAGTACTTATATTCGTGGAAACACCAGAAAAGATGGTGACTTAAAACATTGTTTGGTTTGGATCGTCCAATACTGAGGGACTAAAATCAAAGCCTGATTTTTTCGGAGTGGGAAGGGCTGTACCAACCCTTGGTTTGTTTTCTGGGGAACCTGTGGCAGGAGTAGTTTTTTGCCTTGTGAGATTCTGAGGTGGCTGGTGTGTACGCATTTGTTTGCATACGATTGACTGTATTTTTATTATTTAGCCATGGTGCCTGGAATCTCAGATAGATTCTTTTTAGTGTGTTTGATAGCTCAAGATAAATATACAACTGACTTTTCTTATCTCTGAAAAAATCTAAGTATTTAGAAAAATGGGGTTTTGAAGGAAATTGAGATGACTCCACACAAAGTACCTCTCATTGCTGCGAAGGCAGGAGCCTGGGAAAGCAAATCTATCTGGAGAAACATGTTAGCTCTTGCACACGTTGGAAGCCAAGTTGCATAACAGGGCTGAAAGACAGCATTACCTGCCAGTGTCTGAATTAACAGTGAGGGCTCAGAAGAGGTTTGAGGAAAGGGGCAGAACAATAATTTAACCTGCATTTCTGGAAGTTTATCCAGAACAGTTTTATTTCAAGAGCTGCTTTAATTAGTGGTGAATGGAAATCAAAATAAAAAGAGTTAAGTCTGAAGAAATTCTCTAAACCTTTTCTGTGCCATGCTTTCATAGTATCGGCATCCTCTATCTTTTACTCAGCATTGCAAAGCAGTGAAACTGCCTCGTGTAGAGGCCAAACAGGAGACAGACTGTAACCTGTGTTCAGCAAATCTCAAAAAAATCTCAGTCCAGCTGTGGATGCTTTTGAGTAAAGGTGAAGGAGGCATTGGCCAACTTTTTCTACGTGCTGGCCTTCATCAGTAGTGAGAGAAGGTATGCTGAAGTGTCGGTATTGTCTGTGATGTTTTCCTGGAGAGAACTCTTGCTCGGAAAGAGTGGTTCTTTCTCAGTTTTAACACAATATAATTTTTCTCATAGAAATCCAGGAATCTTCTTTGAAAAACAAAAGGCAGAACTGAACCCCCGTCCATGTTGGCTAGCAGATGTATCTTGTGGATACTAGAGTAAAGTATACTCTTTTTATCGATGCTGAAATACAGCCGCCTCCCTCTTTTTTTTTATTGCATTTGGACACCATTTTGACTGATTTTGTTTCAGAGTGCTGCCTCTGGAAGAAGGTTATTTCTACCAGAAACTCTGGTAGATTGATGCTCCAAGTCCCATCGGTGTTGGAAAACCTGTTCTGTCGAGGCTAATGCACCCCATAAACCCACAAAGGGAAAAAACACCCCAACTGTTAAACATGTCTGAATTTCTCGTTTTGTTTGATTTGGAGCAGGCGGGTGATGATTCGGCTGAGGGAGAGGAACAGCAGTAGTATGCCTGCAGAAGTAGTGTTGGCAGCTGAGAAGATGAGGTCTCATGTGGCCCACTTGGTGGGACAGGGAGCCACACAAGGTCCCACACAGCCTCCCACCCACAGGAGAGTTTCGTGAGACTCTTGAACTCACATGTTGTCACATGGCTTCTTTAGCATTTCTCTCTCAGAGGTACATGAACCAGGCGTTCTGACCACTACTGCTGTCCTGTGTTCATCTAAGTTGTCTGTCTTTCTCAAAAGTGGTTATTAAGCATTTCATTTATTGAGAAGAATTAATGCTATGGAGCTGCTGAAGGATGTTTTCCTAGCTGGCCTGCTTGTTTTGCTGTGTGCTTCCTGCATGCCTTTGGACATACAGATTCATTTGTGTGTATGTAGTCCCTGCTTGTTCAGGCTCGTAGAGTCCAGGTGTTTTTTTGGGTTTGTCTTCCTACTAAAAATGGCATGACTGATATGCCTCTGGATAATCTCAGAGGAATTATTGATTTGGTTGTCTCTTTATGCTAGGGACTACAGAAACATGACAGAAAAAACATTGCTTATGTGCATGATTTATATATCAGTTCAGGTTTTTTCCAGATGCTCCCTTCCTGCATTTCCTAGAAAAAATATTATAGACGGAATATGGAAAATTAATAAGGAGAATCTTAATAATATGGGAGTTGGCTCAGACAAGTAGGCAAGGAAGCCTAGTACACATGAAAAATGTATCAGTGTTCTAATAAAATCTGTAGCCACATCTATTCTTGGGATTTGCAATAGTCCTTCACCCAGAATTACACATTCATGAGGACACTTCTTAATCTACTTTATATGTAAGTTTTAATGATACCAAGGAGTCTAAATCACCTGAAAAATCGATAGAAGTCTGCTGTCTAAATAAATCTGGGCATCTGAGCTTGTGTCAGCCTGCAGCTGAACTGTGCAATCAGTTTATCTTTATTACCCCCCACAGACATTTGGGGTGCTCTCTACAATTTTTTATTTCCAGTTTTAGTCTGCTGTAAGATTGCATAATGTGGAAGTTCAGGTGAAGGTAGGTTCTTGCAGAGTATCTAATAGCTTCTTAAATACCTAGCAGCCCATCAGGAGTGCTGAGACAAATGCATTCACAAAGGAACTGTTTTCAGTCCTACTTCTATAAGGATTAAAAATGTATTTGATGTTGTGTATCTTCTCTGGGTTTTCCTTTTGTACGTATAATGCATTTAGACATCCTCAAGACCCGCGTGAAAAATGCGGATATTGAAGGAATATTTAATTAGCGCTGGCAGTTGTCTAAGTCCAAGGACTCATTTCTTGTCTACTTTGCTGTGGTAGTTGCCATCCAGAGAGTACACTGCAGGAACTGGTTCTGAAAAAAGGCTGTGCCAGTAGGCTCTAAGGTGTTTCCCTCCACAAGGGAATTGCAGAAAGTGATTTTGCTTCTTGTGTGATATTTTTCTCATCTTTCCATCATGCAGAAGCTTAAATACAGGGAGTAATCACCATCTACGTGAAAGATAAAAGGGAGCTGTTTCCCACAGAACAGAGCCAAGCACAAGAGCTTCTAAAGAGGAACAGAGAGCTGGTTGCTGTATAGTTAAACAGACAGATTTTCTCCAAGGACCAAGGAAAAGGAAATCCCACAGAAGAATCTTATTTATTTTCCAGACTTTTGCGTAGGTTTTAAGCATTGCTCTGGTATGAGTCAGCTGACCAAATAAGTTCGTTCTGTCTGCTTATTTTTCAGCTTCATATTCTCTTCTTTTTAAATTACTCTGTCAGACACCAATACTCTAAAGGGCTGATCCTTAAAATGCAAGAACATTGGTGAAAACCCTTCTTTCCAATATTTTTTTAACCTAGATTTTTAATGAAAACTTTTGTTTGTTTTTGCAGTTTAAAAATTCATGAAAATAATAAGAATGCTGTCCCTACAAAATATGAAATATGGCCTATACACTGGTTTCATAACTCATGATTGAAATGCCTGCAAATTTTAGCTAACGAAACTTCAGGATACTGGTTGGTCGAGTTTTTTGATAATATTTTTGGTTAACAGCCCTACTGACTGATCTAACCTTCCTTTTGAAATCAGAGTGGGATTCTAGGAGTTTTAGAGCTCAGTATTGAAATTGCCAGGCTTTGTTTTACTCCTGTGCTTTAATTACAAGATACCCCATCCCCAGCGATCTGTTCTATGAAGTCTGATATTTGTATCGGTGATCTATAAACCACTGTTTTCCTTTGCTGCTAGAGCAGGAGCTGGTGCCTCTGGAAACGTCGCCGTGCTCAGCAGTGTAGGAGAAGCTGAGAGCATGGCCGTGCTGGCCACCTTCGACGTCGTTTCTGAATGAATTGCACAGCCAGCCGTAGGCTGCTGCTGCTGCTGCTGCTGCTGCTGCTGCAACAGTTGTCAGAGACGTTTGGCACAACTCTTGCATGTGTGTGGAGCACTCTCCAGTGAGCTCTCCTCTTATCCTCCTGAAATGTGCACCCTCTCTCCCTGTGATTTTGCGCAGCACATACTGGCTGACCAATACTGACCTGAATTGATTACAGTCCTGGGTTCAATGAAAATGAAAAGTTATACCTGGAAAGAAACGAGAGGTAGTTCAGTTAAGATTTGGAAATTATGCACACAAGTGTCTCTCTCCTTGGATTTCTTTTATCAAGTCAGGCATACCAAAGGTGTCCTGCAGAAGCATTAACCAGAAGTTCCAAGTTTCATGTACTGCTGCTTATCAAAGTCATGCTGTCCTCATCCTCTCTTGCCTGCTTACCTCTGTTTTTCATAAACTGCATTTTACTCTTGCATAGTATTTATGCAAGTAAATACTCTTGCATTTACTCTTACATTTTAGAGTAAATTCTGCATTTACTCTAAGATAATTTTATTTAATGAGTAAAATAATTATTTTTATTAATTTATCATTATTATTTATTATTATTTATTATTATTTAATATTAATTAATTAATCATAGTTTCCCAGATGGAGCTGGCCTTTAAGTGCAGGTTTTGTAAATATATTTTTCCATTTTGTAAGATATAATAATTGACAAAGCAAGAGCATTAACAAGATGCTAAATTACTTTTTTGTATTAGGTTTTATCTCAAAATTTCTTAGGAAGATATGCCTTTCAAAACCTGGAAGGGTTTTTTTGTGGTTTGTTTTTTTGTTTTTTTTTTCCCAAGATGAAACTGTCTAAATTCAGGATTCAAATCACAGATGTGCTAGCGAAGGGCTAACTTTAAATTTCAGAAGATCCGCAGTAGCAGATGAGAGTGTCCTGTGAGCATCCTAGACAATCAAGACTAAAGCAATGAACAGCTTTGCACAAACAGTGATAGACTGGGGTGATAACAAGGATACATGACGTTAATGGAAGGACTTCCTAGTCTTACTCAGCCTTGAAAATTTCATGCTTCTACCTGAGGACTGTATGGTAGCCAATGTGAAATGATCTTAGGATCCTTTTCCTGCTTTAAGATGTGCATTCACAAGCCAATATAGAATGCGTTAGCTTGAGCCATTCGTGAAAGAATCAAGTTATCCTGGGGGTACTGAAATCCAGCAGTCCTTTCACACTTGCATGTGTTGCTCCTAAAAACATGTAGATCAGCACGAAGGAGAGTATGCACGTCGACAGCATTTGAACCACACCTGCCAAATTTATAAACAAAAATTTCTTTGGGGCTTTTCAGGAGTGCTTAACTTGACATTATTCTACTCTCTGAAAGTGCATGGAACTTTACTGTTGGCTAATTGAGAGGAATTAGGTCAGTACTATGTTCCTTTGTTCCCAAAAATTGTAGCTCAGCATCTTTGTTAACCGCTAAGTTAGCTAAGAAAAATCTTGCAGCACACACAATCATGTTTATTCTCTATCACCTCAGCTAGGCCTGGCCATAGTATTTTTCTTCCCTTTTCGAGTGCTGCTTTAGTTTCTAGATTTACTTGAATTTTTTTCGTACTGTAACTTCATCTAACATTAAAACATTCCTCTGCCTTTGAAAATTAAAATACAAACAATCAGTAAATATATCCACCTCCATGCTTTTAATGCCTTGCACCACAGAACAGATGCTGAAAGTGAAGAACGTAGCCAACTTTTAGGCTGAAGAATAGTGGAATTCTGGGTTCTTTTCGGGTTATGAACTTCAGCCAAACAAGAGTTGGCCTTTTTTCATAAATACACATTGTTCTTGACTTTCCTCTGACTTGGAACACATTTGAATTGGTAATAATACAGCTGAAATCCACAGAGCTTTGGCAATCCAAGCTGGGGAGAAGAATGGGGCTCCCTATCTTTAGCACTCACATAGCTATACATCTTGGAAGCTCTTACACACTCTTTACAAACCCTTTATGTTTGCAGAACAGGAAATCTGAGTCCTGCAAATGAGTTAAACACTGGAGTCAGATTAATTCCTTTTTGTCTCCATACTCAGGAAACTCCAAACGCCCCATGGAGGAGTTATCCGACCACAACTATGCGGCTTGGGAATCTGCAGCTCAGACTGAGCAAAACTATGTTCTAAATTCAGTAAGCACAGCTTTACTCACCAGGAAAAACCCAGCACACTCTGAAATGATCAAAAAACTGTGGTTTTAGAAAATATTACTGTGGTAGAAAATGGACGTGGCCTTTCTTTCAGTGACATATCATTTAATTATGTTCTTCTGTAGATCAGCCTGAGGACAATCCTTTTGTAAGGTGAGAAACAAAAATTCATTGTCTCTAGCATGATGATTCATGTGACCACCAGCAGGAGGATATGTGCATGCTTTTTGGGGTACCACTTAGTCTGGACTGAGACACAGCTTAAACAAAGCAATGCAATTTGTGTGAAAACCAGGCCACTTTCCGATTATTTCGTTTGATTTGGAAAGCAGGTGTGCAAACTTCAGTGGCATTTCTTCTGAGTTGATGTGAGTGCCTGTATAACAGCTTATCAGCCTGGAAATACACAGGTGCACACTCTACCAGTAAACACAAATCTACCAGTAATATGCATAGATATTCCCTGCGCACCTATGCATCCCTCTCTGAATATCTAAATGTTACTGTATTAGTGAATACTCTGCTTGTTATTTCTTTATTAATGACTGTCTCCCATTCAACAGACATGTCTGAGTGATTTGGCTGTAATCTAAATAAATTTAGGTTTAGATGCAGATTTGTTCACTAATGAATGATAATTTTTGTCACTATAAAAGGAACCTCTATTTTTCCTTTGTGTAAAAATATGAAATTAGGCTGTGCTCATGCTACATGCAACATACTGAATCATAATGGCAGCTCACTGAATTTTTTAGTCCTTTCCCTTTACATATTTGTCCTCAGAAAGGGAGATAATGATGACATGAAAAGTTGAATTCTACTTGTAGTCATGATAAATTAGCTTTGGTATGATGAAAATAAATGTAAGTGATATAAGAAAGTAAAACTGGCCATATCAGACCAGAATAAAGTTCCTTCTGTTATCAGATTGTCTTTCTGATAATGCACTAGGGCACGTGCCAGCAGAGGAATACAAGAACTAGACAAGTGTTTGAGGATACTTCCCCAGAGCAGTCTCTTAGCCTCTAGCAATTTGCAATTTGGGATTTCTTCAGCTTGTATTGAATAGTCATTTGTAGAACTGCCTCCCCATCCCCAAATAAATGATTTATGCTGCCTGTTTTGCATTTAAAATTTTGGCAGCACAACATCCAGCCATAAAAAGTTCTTTAGTTTGTCTTCATATTCTTCAAAGATCCATCTTCCTTGCTTGCTCTAGACCTGCAATGTTGATTTCATTGATTGCTTGCTAATTCTTATATCAGAAGAGACAGAAGGCTCTTGTTCCTTATAAATCTTTTTCATGGCACTTATGATTTTATAAAATGCAATCATAACTTCCTTTAATCCCTGTTCTGTTTCCAGTTTTAAGAAAGATGTGCCAGGATGTGCGTGCGTCAATAAGGATGTGGTTCTTAGAAGCAAGGAGCAGTTGCTAAGTAATGAACGTGAAGCATGTTAAAGTGGCTTTGTAATACGAGAGCAGAGCTGACAGGAAGCTTAAAGGGTCATTTTATATCAATATGCTGGACATGAGGCGGGTATTGCTAATGCTGTGTAGTGCTGCAGCCTGGGAAATGGGAAAATGGACACATAGAGGAAGGGTACATTTGGCTGGTATCAGGTACTTTGTAAGGCAGTCCTCATTTTGCACAAGGGTAAATGCACATATACGATTAAACCTAGGAAGATCAATTTTTTTAAATAAGAACTGTCAGCTTTAGAAAAATGTACCCCAGAAATAACTGAAGTGTTAAAAAAAAAAGTAACAGAGCTATTCCTTTAAAGCAGCAGGTGAAGAGAAGCAACCCCAAGTACGAGGACACGTGTTCAATGTGTCAAAAGGAAGCATACCCAACTCCCCCCATCTGTGTATAAACAAAGCATTATAAATGCCTGCTTTAAAGTCTTGCATTGTTTGGTCACAGCTTTCCTTAAATATTAGATCAAATTAATATCTGTCATATTGATGAACAATACCTGAAACTGATGCCACCAATGGATCAATACCTGGCCAATTTTGTCAGCGGGACTCGAGGACTTTCTTTGCTAGAGGCTACTGAAGCACCCCGGTGCATTTTGTCTTGCACCCACTGCTTGGGTATGATGTGACCAGCAATGCTGCAGCACATGCCTTCATATCTAAACCAAGGAAAGGACTGCAGCAGATGTCATGCTGTGCAATGAGTCCTTATTTAGGAGAGATTTATATTCATATTCTACTTTCTCTAGAGCTCATGGAAGAAAATGACCCTTTTATTAGTCATAGTTTAAAATGGTGGACACGGGGAAGAACCTAGGGGCCCTAAATTGCCAATTCCTCTACTGCGTAGGCAGATGGAGTTTTTCTGATTCCCAAAGGTATGGACTGATTATGTCTGAGAGGTTTACACCTACCAATGACACCCCTTACACTGTGTTAATGGAGGTGCAATGGTTATTTCTCCTACTGTGCCTCACAACTTTGTACTCTCAAAAACCACAGAGAACAATGAAAACTTTGATGAAAGCAGCTGTAAAGGCATTTTTGCAGTTGGAAAAATTGGACCTCCCCCATGTGAACACATGGTTAGAATATGGATATGGTATTTGGTAGGAGGTATATTTTTCCCTTGTTAAAATGGATACAGCTTTGTTTATCTGGGTGCCAGTGAGTTAACAAAGTGGGGTGTGTTCAATGATTACCACTTATCAGTCATCATCTATCCTGATAGTCTTACCATGATTCAAAAAGGAAAAGAGATAGTGAAAAAAGATGTTCGTTTCTAGTCAAAAACTTTGGAGTGGGATAATTAAGGCTTGGTGCTGGGAAGCTTGGCTTTGAATTCCCCAGAACAAGCAAACATACCTTTCTAGTAGTTGAGACTGAAGTCTGTCTCTCAGACCTCGCTTCTTTATGCAATTGAATAATTTTTGGTCTTTAAATGCAGTTGGTAGGCAGGTAAAGAAAGAGAAGACACCTTGAAGAAAGGCTTCCCCATCTTCAAAGATATCTTTGGCACTTTACTACCCCACTTAGTTGATAGATGATGCTGTTCCAGTAGAGTATCACAGTTCTTTCTCTCTGTGTATGAACATATGGGGTTTTACTCTGTGAATGCCTAGATGATAAGTATTCAAGAAACTATATTTATATCAATGTATGCCCACATTTATAGATGATAATTTAGAAATATTCTTGAGAAACTTCTATAATATAATGAGATTCTCATGAGTAGCAAAAAGTATTACAG
>WAAG01030881.1:1958-21422 GCA_013390105.1 Tichodroma muraria
TTTTTTTTTTTTTTTTTTAATGGATATAATGTTCCAGGTGCAATAGGTTAAACTACATTTCAAGAGATCTTGTGTCATTTTTACCTGACTTGTAATAGTATTTTCTTCTAATAATCTGTAAGACTAGAATTTTTGAGGAAAAATGTTCTCTTTTAATTTTCTCTCAAGAATATAACTGCACTTGAAACTTCATGATGTCCTAAATCTCCAGGCTTTTGGAGAAACTCTTCAGATGACTCCACACTTTGCTCTCCACATTATCACAGTCTTCTCCAGACCAGTTTCCTTGCTGCCACTGGGTTTCTCTACTGTTCAGTGAAAATTTCTCCACAAGAGTTAGATGTGATTATATGGCAGTGTTCCACATCTACGATCCCAGTGGAATGGAAGGAAAGAGACAGAAAAAACAGGGACATGCTTGGGGATACAGGTGAAAGATGAGGATCATTCACAGAGGAAAATGAGAGCAAACAGGAAGACCCCCAGCAGATGAATCAGCACATGAAAACAGTACAGTGCCATGAGTCCCAAAGGCTTGGTTTGTTTTCCAAGTGCTGTCTGAAGCAGCATAAATTTCTCAGTCCATGCACCTCTCAGAGCAAGTTACAGGGACAGAATAACAAAGCATCCATAGCATAGAGCCTCTCATACATCTGAGACTTTCCAGGCCCTCACCTTCCTCCTGCCTTGCTCTGTCTTTTTAGAATGCCTGTCTCTCTCCTCCCTTTTATCTGAGCCACAGTTTGCTGCATGACAGTGAGGAGTGAGGATCACAAGTGGCTGAGTCATTGTCCTGAGCACATCCCTGCAACTTCTGTGCCTTCCTGTCCAGGCTGCTTCAGCAAGGCCTCCTTCTAGGCTGTGGCATGGATTGTTGGTTACATTTGATAATTTGGCCTTTATATGGACGGTGTTGTGTGTGCTACTATAGCCACAGCCCAGGACTCATTGGCCTTTTGTCCTAGCAAGAATATTTCATTTTACATTCAGTGGTGAATTCCACAACGAAGATCTGTGAACCCAAAGACCATCCTGTGAAAAAAATCTGGTGGCTGTTGCTCATGGTGTGGCAAGTGTTACTGCCAGAATTCTGTTAGAGAAGGTTAAAAATGCCTGTGCCATGCTAAGGAATGTGCTCGGATCAGTGACAGAAGCTCAGGTGGGCTACAGTGGGATTTCTCGCATGCACAGAGGCAGTAAGAATCACAGGGCTGATATAACTGGGGAGGTTTTCAGAAAGCCTTACCACTGAGAGACATTCCCAAAAGGAGAGCCATCCTCCAGGGAGAGATAATTCCTGTATGCCTGAGACACTGATTTCTGGCGTTAAGACAGCACAATTAATAACGAGATTTTAGTCGAGGAAAGAGTGACAGTTCAGGAAAGTCTTATACAATATTTTTCCTTGAGGTTTTTTGCTTAAAACACAGAAAGAGCAACATGGGTAAAAGAGTAATAGCAATAGATGGATGCATGGCAAGGAATGAAACAAAAAGGCAAAGAAAATGAGAGCACAAATGTTGACTGGAACAATAGTGAAACTGGTGATAGTGTTTAGGGAAGACTTGTACACAGTTTAGCTGGGAAAATGGGCACGATTAGACTGAAACAGCCAATGTGCCTCAACATTAATCCAAGGAACATGAGAGACAGCAAAACCTCTGTGTTGCTAACTAATTATTTCAAAAACATGTTAGAGTCTCAGTCATGACAGGGACATAGGTATTGAAGTTTTCAGGAAAGACAAAAACAGGGATAAAGTTAGGTAGGATTATGTCCATTAAAGATGTGAGGGGCAGATGAGTTGCAGCAAACTAAAGGCTTGGGTATAAATCACATTGGGAAGGAACTGAAAAAAATGTTACTCCTGGATGTGTGCTCTAGCCAACAGGATCATGAAACATTTCAACACTTAAGAAAGAGGAATATAACTGGGAATTGAGTCAGTTGAGAAGGCTGTATTTTCCAAAATGTAGATTGTAAAATAAGGGCTATTAATAAAAGTAGGGCCCGGTTATTCTTGAATGTGATAGCTAAAAGACTTCATCACCAAATAATCACTGAGCCTCATCAAAAGTGCTGCTATTGTAGCCTTGATTTCAGTTAGCAGAGAGAATTTTACAGGAGAGCTTTATGTGGGAACTAACAATAGATTGATCATGAGTTGGATAGCAACATGGTAAATAACAGGCAATTTGATTTTGTCAGGAACAAATTGTATAAAGCCAGCCTGATTTCCTACTCTGACAGGTAACAAGCCTTGTAGATAACGACAAAGCACCTTGACTTGTTAGGTTTTGACACTGTCTCATGTGAGACTTCCATTAGCAGGCTAGAGCAATGCAGCCTGGATAAAATTACTATGATATGGATTCCAAACTGTTTGGAAAACTGCACTTGTAGAACAGATAACTGTGACTCACTGGCTGACTAGGATACATCAAGGGGGACACCACGGTCTCTAATGACTTAGGTTATGGAATAAGGCATGCCCTTAAAAAGGGACAGAATAAATACCCTGTTGAAAATCATATACATTGTAGAGGGAACAGGATTAAAATTCAAAATTACCTAGATGGATTGGAGAAATAATCTGAAGAAAAAAAAAATAAGATATGCAAATCAATGGAGATGAATACAAGGTGCTGAGGAGCAATCAATAGTACCAGCACGACACGGGAACAGCTGGGTATAGTTCTGCTGAGAAGGATATAGAGGGTTACAGTGGATCACAAACTGCCTGTGAGTCAATAATAGTAAATCACCTGTTGCAAAAAAGTGAACGCATGCTGGGACATGTAAACAGGAGCATCATGAGTAAGACACGTGAAGTAATCCTTCAGACTCAACTGCATTAACTTTTGGATGTCACGTTTTAAGAAAGATGCAGGTTTCCTGGGCTTACTCCGGAAAACAAAACAAAGAATTCTCAGAGATTTAGAAACCACAAATAGTGAGGAAAGACTGAACTAGCTAGGAGCTGCTTAGCCTGGGAAGAGAGGTCTCAAAGGGTTTATGAGGAAGGAGGAAGATACCATGAAGACAATAACCTTTTCTTTGCATCCATGGCAGAGAGGACAAGTAATAATGGCCTTAAATTGCAGGAAAAGAGATTCGGATGAGACACTGGGGAACACTTTTTGAGGTGAGGGGAAAGTAATACAAGGAACAGATTGCTTGGGGAGGTTATGGAGCCTGCCAGTGGTGGTTTGAAAGAGCTGGTTAAACACATGCCTGTCAGGAGTGATGGAAGTCTGAACAGCTGATCACTGCTTGGGGCAGAGATGAACTATATGAGCTCTCAAGGTCCCTTCAAGTCCTACAGCTCTATGTTTTAGTTCAAACTGAGTGGTCAGATGAATAAGAATGAATCATGAATGTGAGTTCTTTTTTATTTCCGAAGGCCTTTTTTTTTTTTTTCTTCAAGCAAAGAGATCATTAAGTTGGCTGGACTTGGGAAATTAGAGACTTTAAAGGAGGAGGAGCAGCATAATACATTTAAGCAAGAACAGCAAAATGATTTGCAATTTGCATCCTAGGAAAAGAGAGTAAACCTGGAGGAGATGAATGAGCAACTATTTTTAAGACCTTAGCTTTAAAAATGTCTCAGCCACAAGCAGAGAACCTAGAAGGAACAGAGGAGGGCAGAAGCAGCACGTTGTCTACAGTATTAACAAATTTCTGAATGCTGCCATCCCTAAATACAAAGATCAAAGAAATAATTTGTGGTGGCACTGCAGAGCAGATGTGAGGTGAGTGAAGACAAGAGGAGCTGTGAGGCTGAAAAGGAGTTGTGAGTATTTTAAGGCAACTGTAGTTAGAGAAAGAAGCCTTCCTCTCTCCCTGGAACATGTCAATCACTCAATCACTGTCATCTCAAAATGCAGATCTGGGTCTGCTTCCCTCCATCTCCAAAGGAGCTACAAAAGTGCCCTGTACCTACTCTGAACACAAAGCAGACACCCATCTGTGCCTCTCAGGCTACTGCTTGGCAAGTGTGAAAGGGGGATTCCTGCCTTTGGGAGGGGAAGCAAAGAATCAGGACTAGGAGCGGGATCTGAGAGAAAGGTCCAGGTTCCTTCTCTGACTGACATCCAGAGGAGCAGAGGGTAGGAGCAGCATTTCCCAGTGCTTAAGGGACATATTCCTGCAGCAGTGGCAGCTGCCCTGCCCCTGTTTGTGTTGGCAGCCACAGCAAGGCCAGCTCTGCGGAGCTTGGCGTAAGCCAAGAAAGCCATAGATCTGTGGACCTTTTACTGCCCCCCAGCAGTCTGCTGCACTTGATAACCTCCTTGGCCACCTGCACATCAAGGCAGCCTCGAAAAGGGGATTAAGTAACAAAGAAAGGTATGTCTTGGGAGGTCAGAAAGTGCAGGGATGAAGTGAGAATTGCTAGTAGTCAAACTGAGTCAGCTCCTGCAAAGGAAATGAAACAACAGAAGGATCCTTAAGACCACAAATGGAAAAAAAAAAAAATAAAATTAACTGGAGCCTCTTCATGTAGTGGGAAAAATTTGCACAGTTCTAAACTAGAGGGCTACTTTGCCCCTAAGAGCAGGGATATAGAGTGTGGGGGCAAAGTTACATGGACTAATGGGAATAAGTGTACTGAAAGGGCAATGATTGCATGCAAGATGGAAGCAATTCAGAGAGCTTACTGTGCTCAAACAAGGGAGGTCAGGAAACCACCCTCCCCAGACACTAAAAAAATAGGCCCATGAAATTGCAGGTCTGGTAGATGGGATTTTTAATAAATCTGCCCAATCACTGGGGGTTCCTCTTCCTGGAAAATAGCAAATGTGGTGCCCATATTTAAGAAAGTGAGGGAGAGCAATCTAGGCAGCCATGGACTTGTTATTTTGGCCTCAAGGGCATAGATGGATTCAGAGCAAATTATGTCAGAAAGAATAATTGAAGACATGGAATAGAAAATGGGATATAGTGCAATATGCCATTATCAAAAAGAGATTGTGCCAGACTAACTCGATATCTGTCTTTGATAAGGTAACTGATGTTCTAGACAAGGGAAAAGTAGTAGATCTTCTCTATCTGTACTTCATTAAAAGTTGGTTTGGTGCCACCTGGGAAATTATTAGTTAAATGAGAGAAGATGAGGATTAGTACAAGGGTTGTGAGGTAAGTAAGGAATTGGTGTAAGAGAAGAAGGAGGTAGCTCTGCTGGAAAGAGGTTGCTAGGCAAGTTCTTAAGCCTTGGTCTTGGGAAAATTGTTTTTAATGATAACTTTTGGCCTTAAATTAGGAGTGGATTAAGAGGCAGCATCAACAATGCTTAGGATCATCAAAACATCACACAAGGTTTTGTGGAGATGATGTAAACAGGAATGTGAGGAAATGCAGCAGCACGATATGCAAGGCCACAGATTTGGGCACTGTAAGCAAGAGTTTCACCTGCACACTGAAAATGTATCAGTTTGAAACAAGAAAAAAGAAGACAGGCTGGCTTGTAGCAGTCAATCACAGCTCAACTATGAGCTCACAAGCTGAGTGTGAGGATGTGTTCCATGGGAGGAGCACATGCCAGACACCGTGGAGTACCATGGTGGTTGTACAGGAGGTGTAGGTATCATCTGGAACAGTCAGAGTTATTCTTGTCAATTGCTCGCCAAGAGAGAATTAAAACTGCAGCAAAGGCCAATATGGAACACCCTGTATGATCAGAGAAGAGCAAGCCCACCACACCAGAGGAAAAGAGCCTGCCCTGTTCAGTCAGAACACAATTACTCTCTGTAAACACTTAATTGGGTCATACACAAGGGAAGGAGAAAAGCTACTTTAATTGAAGCTTGTGGTTCTCACAAAAGCGGTCAGCTAAACTTGTCCTGGGAATTGGATGGTTTTGGTTCATCAGGAGAGAGTAGACTGGCCACAGTTGTTCAAGGGCTGCGGCAGGGGCAGGCGGTGTGAGGTGCTATGAGCACGCTGTGTGGAGGGATGAGCCCATAAGACATGGTGAAACCAAGAGGCAGAGCTCAGAGCCCCAGAAGGTCACTTTCCCCTATCACACCCCAGATAGGCTGGCAAGCAATTTCAGGGCATGTGTCATTAATGCCAGTGGTACCAAGGTAGGTATCAGTGCCAGTGATAACTACCAGCATATCTAAAGGTGTCCAATCCACATCTGCTCTCCTGGGGCTGTGGCTCTCTCCCCTTGCCGGAAAGCACAGTAAAGATTTGCAGGGACAGAAGGGTGAAGCAGGGTGGGAAAAACAAAACAGAGACCACAAACTCAGAGACCCTCCTTATCATAACAAGAGAAAGAGGCAGCAGGATTTACATTCCTTTCTTTGCTCCTGGTACCTGTGATCATTAACAGATACCTATAACACCTCTTCCTAATCCTAGTTGGGAGAGGAATTCCTTCCTAATGAAGGAAGGAAGGTGAGGTTGCAGCCCTTCCAGTTGATCCAGTAAATTATCCTAAAATCTGTACTGGCTCCCTGGGATGTGCTGTGGTCGAGGTGTTTCACACCTGTGATGTCACAACAGGCTGCACAGGGACTGGGGTGGAGTCAGCAGGCCAGATTTCTAACAGGACCAGAAACAGAGATTCTCTCACCAAATGAGGCTCTGCAAATGTGTGAAACAGTCACGGTGATAAGAGAGCTGTTGATGGAAAGAGAACGACTATCCCTTGTGGGAATAGCGGGAGAAATATCCACCCCATTGCCTTGTGCACTCAGAGGGAAATCCCACCTGCCACTACCAATAGTGACTGATGGCTCTCCTGTACTGGTTGGTGGCTCTTTGCTAAAACTAGTGTAAACAGCACAGGTGCCATCACTGAGAACAGTCGCTCCTTCTATCCTTCATTCCCCAGGGATTTGCTCCTGTCATCCCCTTTTTTTAAGCTGGTGAAGAGAGTATCACAACCGCTCTTAGTCAAAAGAGGAGGGGGTGGAGGCCCATCTGGGCCCTTGGTTTGATTTCATATTTATGAAACAGCTTAAATGTCAGCTTGAGTGAAAAACGACACCTTCCCAAGCTTCTCATATTAATGCCTGTGGCTGCCACTGGTTTCTTTAGGAAGGCAGCTTGTGGTTTTTCCTCTTGCTCTGCCCCCAAAGGCTGCAGGGAAAGATGAATTGGACTGATAGATGAGACTGCAACTGCCGATAAACTGCTTTGCTGACAGAAGAGGGAGAGGGAGGTGGGGTGGGTCGCTGATGCTGAGGAAGGAGGGAAGGAGGGAGAGAGGAAAGAAGGAGGAAAGGAAGGGAGACGGAGTGAAAGAAGAAAAAGAGAGAGGGGAGGATTGTAAAGAGATGGGAAAGTGGTCTAAACTGAAGGGGGATAGAGATGGGGATAGAGGATGGTTAACTGTAAAGAGAAAAATAAGAAATAAACTGCTACATGCTAAGGTAAGAGAGATGCTGAGATGCAGTGGGAAAAATAAAAGTCACAGGCAAGGTCAAAATACACCGTGGAAGCATTAATTATGCACGACAATGTATATATGCATAAAGGAATAAATAAAAATACACCCACCATCAGCAGAGGAACCTCCTCCCAAGGTCTGTGCTAAGCCTTGTGCTGGTTTGCTGGAGACTGTAAATCATTTGAGACCCTTGTACTGCAAGTGTGTTTGTGTGACACACCAATGAATCCTGAGGAGACACCCAAGGCAAAGCTGAGCCAGGCAGTTCTGGAAGCTGACAGGTCTCCTGGGTACAGTGTTGCAAGCACAGTTAGCTAGCCAGGGCCAGTTTCCCAAAAGTGCTTCTCTATGTGGCTGCACACATACAGAAACCTGAGCTTGCTGGGGCATAACTTGGGTATCTTCACATTTAACGGTGCACATCTGACAGAGATGGTTTGTCCTCCTATCCAGCTGCTTGAAGGGACTGAAGCAGAAGATGCCCTTATCAGACCAGGTTAAAAGGCTTCTGCCTGAAGCCAGCTGTGCAAGCAGGTTATATGGGCCAGCAAAAGGTGGAGGCTGAACCTTAAGTGGAGAATAAGAGCTTCAAGTTCCTTGGAAAAAGAAAATTACCTGTTATTTTCACTGGGAGGAGTCTGATACAGTTGGGGTTTTTGTTTTTTTTTTTAATTACAAACCTAGAACCTGTTGGGTTGAGTCTGAACAATGTTGCTGGAAATGAGGATACTGGTGCAGAGAAACAGCAGGAAAGCAGAGGAGGGCAAAACACCCTGTATCTTGTGAGGGTCACAAGTACTGATGTGATGGGTCAGGAAGTGAAAGGGATTTTTTTTGTACTGATGTGAGGGGTCAGGAAGTGAAAGGGATTTTTTTTTTCTTCTGGGTTAGTCCTTCAGGGACAGAATTTGTCCCAGACAAAAGTAAAGAAAGTTGAGGGCTCACTGTGAGTATGCTGGGGTAAGGACACACTCTTCTGCATTTGTATTCCAGGATGGAGGCTCACCTGCCTTTCCACTGGCTGTCTCTGAAGTTGCCTGTGGAGTCTGGTGCTCTCAGCATGAACATCTGCTCCCTTTTCTGCTGCTCCTGGTTTTTGGTGAGCTTGTTGGTTGTTTTTTCACTTTAACCGAGAGATGTCTCTGAAGTCTTACTCTGTCTGGGTTCACGGTGCTCAGTACCTCTATCAGCTGTTGTAGTGTTTTGAGCATTATTCTTGGCAATAGCATATCACTCACTTTTCAGGGTCTCAGTCAGTTCTTGTCACTTTTTTCTCCCTGATTGAGATACTAAAAAAGTCTGCTTCCATTTAATCTTTATCCCCCATGATCAGCTCTGTTTACAGACTCACTTCTTGATTTTTTTTTTCTTGGCAAGGCTTGTTCCTGTGGTCTTTTTCTCCAGTGCTGCTAAGGATGTGAGTCCCTCTGTGCTGACTCTTTTGTGGCATTTCCCACCTCTGTTTCATTTCCCTGTTTAATCATTCTCCTACTTGCCATGGGTCCTACTGGATTGGTTCCTGACATCACATTTGTACACCATCTGCTGACTAATAATGTACAAGGGCTTGGTTTCCACTATCAACAAGCCAGATCAGTTTAAGATTATTTAATGATAGTGAACCTTGCTTCTCAGAAATGGCCATGAAAGCCAGACCTAAATGCTTCCCTTGTCACATCTGTTCTTGCCACCTAGGCTCTACAACACTCACCTTCTAACAGCATAGAAGACTTTTTCTCCCACAGCTAAGATTCTTTGTTCTGCTGCTAAGCTGGAGTCGATCTGGTTTTTCCTTACCTGCTTGAAAGGCCTTATAAGTCCAAGAGAGGGTCCCATACCTTTATGAGGCTCAGCTCAGCTGAGGAGAACCTGCCTCAGAAGGGGATTTTCTTTCTTTCTTTTGAGTGGTTCTGAGCAGGCTTCTGGAGAAAAAAACTACTTTTGTACCAGGGGATTAGGTATGTTTCCAGGAACATTCCCTGATATTGATGCTGCTTGGCCTGCAGTATTCTGCTCCCACGTAACAGAGTTCTCTTTTCCTCCAGCCCAAGGCAGCTATGTACAAACTGCCTATGAAAAGGATCCCCAGCCTATGTTAAATCATAGACTGTGCCCAGGAGTCTTTTGGGATGTTGCTGTCTGGCCTGGGCCAAAACCATGCCAGGGGCCACACTAGTGATTTGGTAATGTAGACAGCTGAGTTCCAATTACTGGGAGCATCCTTGTGCCTTTATAAGTCACTAGCCGGGAAAAAAGAGGATCCATTTGTTGCATAGGACCCTGAACCCTGAGGCTTACTACCAGTTTACACCTCAGTCCTAGCACCGAGTTATTATGCCAAGCTGCAAACTCCTGTTCAGATCAGGATTTCAAACCCCATCACAGACAAGGAGGGGTGAGCTGCTCCCAGGAGCTACATCTTGCCTCCTTGTTTGTCCTCCTGTTCTAGTGGCCTCAGCAGCGTTCTTGGGAAAGCAGTCAGTTGTAAGGTGATGCAAATTAGACAGAGGGGTTTGAAAAGGAGCCTCAGACCAAAGAGGTTTCTCAGAAAGGCCTCTCCTGTGCCTGCAGGGAAGGATGAGATCCTCTGCTTGGAGACAGCATCACATTGGCTCCTAGCAGGTTGCAGCCTGCCGGAAAGGCTCACTGAGCAAGGGGGTGGCTGCCTAATCCCGGGAGAGGCTAACCCGCAGCGAGGCTGCACTGGTCCAGATTCAAACACGGCTCTAAGGCACCAGCCCTCTCCCATGAATGGTGGCCAGGGAGTGTGGCAGGACGCTTTGACTCAAGCTTTCCATCTATCCCTGCTGCAGGCCTGCAATTACTGTTCGCACACAGCACATGCCCGGCTCCTCACGGGACTAGGGAATTAGAGGCGCTAAGCGCTGGGAGGAAGGGGAGTGCTAAGGCTGCAGCCTGGGAGCAAGCGAGCAGCTCATTCTGGGGATGAGGGCTCCTGGCCCCCCTGCTCTCCCAGAAAATCCTCGCCAGTAGCGTCCGCTGCAAGCATGCAGGGAAGCAGGCAAGCTGCGGCTGTCTCCAGGTGGAGCTTTTACTCCAGCTCCTGCACGGCACTGGCTGAGTTCGGCGAAGGACCCAGCTATGCACAATGTGAAATTACCTCTGTGCTTGAGCACATATGAGCCCTAAACAAACCCCAGCCTAATGCTCAATCCCCATCCCACAAATCCTAATTAAACATCCACCAGTAATTCTTCTGTTAACCCTCTCCAGTCAGCGATGAGCTGGGGATCTTTTGAACTAGCCCTTCGGGCTCTTTACACTTCTGCTCTGGATCCCCTACCTAGAGGATTTAATTAAAGTGACCCAGTTTATGGTGGGAAGGCAACAAAGAGTAACTCCCTGCTCCTTCCCCCATCAGCCCTTCTAATAACGCTTGTCAGCACTAGGAATATTGCTCTGCACTTTGGGGAGGTGGGAAGGGCATGCACAGGTGGACCTTTTCTCTCACTTTTTGCATATTTCTTTTTCTTAAAAAAGCACCGATAACTGCTCTATGGCTCCTTACTGTCAGGACAAGTTGGCACTCTTGGGGAAGAGTGAGCCAGGGCCTGCATCTAAAATGGGTTTACAGGTGGGGAGGGCCCCAGGCTATCAGCTGCCTCCTGTTTCCTCTGAGAAAGCAAAGGAACAGGACACATGAAACAGGTCAGGTATTTCGTGCTACAGTAGCCTTCTGTTAGAAATGAGCTTTCACGTGATGCGGTGAAATTAGGATGTCATCACTGATGGTTTTATTTTATTGATGGGGGGGAGGAGAATGGAAAAAACAAAAGAGAACCAGGATGGAAGAAAGAGATTAGCAGTATACATAATCATTTTCCTTTTGAAAAATTACTCAGTTGTTGAGAAATAAACTTTCTTAATAAAAATAAAGGATCAAAGTGAAACATAGCTATAATTTCATTATAACTAGTGATGTTATTGTATTGACACAAAATGTTATGTCTGCATTTTTCTGCTGTGTTTAAAATCAGATTAACCAGATTGTAGTTTTACCCAACTCTAGGCAACCTCTTTTTGCTGGACCTTCTTTTGTGGAATTTATTCCTCCTCCTCTTTCTGCAGCATTTGGCTCTGGAACTGTTTGTTTTAGGAAGCCATTTCCCTGCTGTAGAGAACAGACCACATTTAAAATAGTGTTTGTTAGGACATTTGCACCAGCTAGAGACAACATATAAATTAACCTGTTTGTTGCACTCAAGCCTGGATTAGCCCCTTGCATGCACTGGGAGGAGAAGAGTATAGTCATGTTAGAAAAGAAGTAAGGAAACAGCCTGTTGTTTTCATACTTGCAGAAAGGACCCAGAACCACTCAGTCTCTTAGGGGCAGTTCAGTAGTCTTTTGGGGTCACTGTCAGTTCCTGCCAAAAGTCTAGCTAGGATCCAGCTTTGCAAGCCCCTCTGCATGTTGCTAGACATGAGAGTCTCTCCCCTTCCTGCCTCTGTACTGCTTCCCTGCACACAGGGACAGGGCTGTAATTTCATATGACTTGCTCTGATATTAATATCTCCATGTGCAGTAGTCATTGCAGTGAGAATAAACTGTTATTTTTTATTTTAAATGGTTAATATTCATCAAATGTTTATGAAAATACTTAACCCATAATGATGACAAACACAGTGCCTAATAAAGATGGAAGTGAAGATCCTCTTTGTGAATATGTAATCAGAAGAGTAAAGAAAATTACATTAAAAAGACTTCATTATGCCATTAAATGTGTGAAATGACTTTTTCTTCTCCATTTTAATTTTAGCATATTTCTTTTTTTTTTCTTTTTAAATATCTCTGACACTTTCATGAGACGGGTACATAAAGAGGCACTGGCTGCTGTAGCAAGAACTCTGACTGGTGGCATCCATCATTCTCATCGAAATATTCATTTCATTTATCATTAAGAAAAATCAACACCATTTCTACCAATGATTGTCATTTTTTCCCTTTATTTTTTAGAGGGAGAGAGACACATCCTTATTACAGTTTCAAATACAAGGCATTGTTTCAAAACCCTCGGTGGAGCTGCAGGCCCAGAATCATTCCCCCTCAAATCAGGGCCTTACTGCTGGACAAGCACAGGTGAACACGATTTTGCCTGACACCCTGGGGCTAGTAGCTGGCACTTCTCTAACTAATAGGATAAACTTCTGCTGTTTGAAATAGAAAAGGAAGGGCTTTTGATCAGCTCCTTTAGGGCCATATATTGATGCACGCAGACAAAACTGGGTCAGACCTGATAGTGTGTGTTCCCTCACCGAGGAAGCTGCCCAAAACTTCACAGGACCAGAGCAGTCCTAAATGATGCGCAAATGATCAGCTTGCTGGTGCCCACCTTGCAGAATTGCACTGTGGTGGTAAATCCCTACATCCTGAAGGAGGGAGTATGATTACCTACACAGGGGCTGTGACAGGCATCTCTGAGGACAAGGCTAAAAACATGCCACGGAGCACAGCCCCCATGACTGAAAAGAAATGTTCATGAGGAAGCACAAAGTGAGGTGCACCTGAAGGCCTGGAAGCCTCCCCAGCTGGCAGTGCCCAACCTCATGGACCAGCCGAGGAGGAGAGGCTGCATGGCTCTGTTTTAAAGGGCAGCACAGCAGATGTGCTCCCAGGGAAGGCTTGGGAAGCAATCAGTTATGGATTTCTTTTAAGAAACAAGGAAAAGAAAAAAGAAAGTATTTATTTTAGTTGCATGTTAATTGCAGCGTTAATTGAAACAATTAATGTTAGCTTTTGGCAAGAAACTCTAGCGGCTCTGTATTTAACATGCACCTTTATTGCAACAGCTCTCCAAAATAAATCATATTCTCTTCTGTTTAGGCTCTCCTGTTGTACTAATCTCCTTGGCAGCCAAGTCTCACACCTGTACTGCACCACCTCGGGCATGTCACTTTTGCAGAGGTCTAGGGTGTAGGACTGTCGCTCTTACCAGGGCTTTTTCGGAGAGGTATTAAAAGTGACTCTGGCCCTTCACCCATTTCCCAAAGACAGGTCTTTTTGGTAAGATAGGCTTGCCAAATGCCAAACCTGATGGCTCCCAGTTTATGCAACATTTGTAGATCACTGCATTTTTTTGTCTGCTTTGTATTTTCAGAAATGTGGTCAGTGGGGACATTGTGTCCTTTCACAGAACTCTCCTGCTAGCTCTCCTTCAAAAGCTAATGAGGGATTGTGATGAGAGGTGAGTCAAGCACAGGTATTCTTTGAATAAACAGCTTGTGAAGAAGACTCGAAGAGTTATGAGGGGGAGGAGGGTTCACAAACCGAACCTGTAATGAAGAGACTTCCCAATCAAAATGTGATCAAAGAGGCTGCTGCCTTCTCTCAGCCTACTCCTTTCCATCTGAAACAGCTGATGAATGGTTATGTTGTGTTTGCAATTACAGTTCTCTGAAAGTGATAAATTATTGCGATTATTCCTAAATACAGGACTTTTACATGTATAATTAATACATAGAAGAGAATATCTGATAAGTGGTAGGCCACGTTCCAGTTCCATTTACACCATAATAGATCTGGAGTAGCTCCAGCTGTCCCTGTTCATGGAAAGCGGCTGTTAAATTGGGCTTGCACACTTGGAATACCTTGCAAAAGTCTTCCATGTCAGAGAATGCAACAGAGAATGCCTTACAGCTCATGCATTTTAGCCCCTACGTCCCAAAATCTCAATTCTTAGATCTCTCTATCCTGATGATTGTCTGACGACCTTCTAAAGTGGTAAGAGCATGCTTATCTCTCACTGTTATGTCCAGGAGCAAGTCCTACCCTGCCAGCTTTAGGCTTGGAGTGAAGCCTAGCCCTGAACTCACCTTATTGCAACAAGACAAGAGTGTGGAGCATGTACCAAATCACCAGCTGCTTGTGCCAAAGGACAAGATGTACAGCCTCTGCCATGAGAACCTGCTTCTCTCCTGCTGTCTGTCGGCACTGAGGAAAAGCCAGTCTTACATTTCTTCCAGCTGAATGCTTTCCTAGAGCACAAATGCTGTGCTCAGAGCTCAAAGTCTGTGATGTAAGGCTGGCACTCACAGCGAAAAAAAACCCAAAAAAACAACAAATCATCAACAACCCATCTCTAGACACAGAGTCAGCATAAGAATAAGAAAAAGGAATTGTACAGTAATATAGTCTCCTGACACGGTTACCCATTAATGCCAGCTTTAAAGGTTAATGCAATTTAACTCGCTCTCGGCTATTACTCTGAAATAACATGCCAAAGCCTTCTCTATAAGCAGATAACAGATAAGGATGCTTTATGATAAACACCCACAATAAAGCCGCAGAACTTCACAGTGTTGTGCTTGCAAGAGTGTCAGATTTGCCTTTATTTGTGCATGTGTGCGTATGGAGGAAAGCAGAGAGGAGAGGAGAGAAGAGAGCTGGAAGAAGAATTCTTGGCTCTTAGACTATCAGATAGCTTGATAAATCTGTCTTGTGTGTGTGTTCCTTCTTGCCAATACAATGGAAATGAATTGACATATTCCATGTCTGCTGCAAGTTAAGCTTCCTTCTGCACTATCAGAAACAAAGGTGCTGCTCTACAACCCACTCATGAGAATATTTGTTGGGTTTTATTTATATATTTGTCTTTTTACAAGGCAAAACCCATCAACTTTACTGTATAGCAGCAAAATGTAGAGCTTTATCTATTCCTCCACCTTCTGTTTTAAAGTTCTGCAAAATGCTTCAATGTTGAAGTTCTTCTTCAACATAATAACTAAAAGAAAAAGCATAATCACATTTCACTACAGAAAGTAGTGAGGGAACTTAGTGCAGGACTTACTTCATCTCTTTGTGGAATACACAGAAAGTACACAAGCATACACTGCCTGCGGATTATTGTAACATCTCATTAATATTCCTAAAGCACTCCAAGATCTTCCATTATATTCTTAAGCAGGTTAAAGGACAATATTTGCATGTCTATGGGACAGTGAAATATTTTTATTAAAAAATATTAGCCTTAAAATTTTAGGGCTCAAAAAAGACACTGTGGCTTTTGCACGTCAAACACACAGGTATCCAGCACACGCGCACGCGCACACCCAAGCACGCGGGGAGTGCCGATTCTTAGATTGCTGCGCAAAAAGCACCGCGCCCTGGAGGGACAATCCACGAGCTCTGCTGCAGAGTTGCTGCTGTCCGGGGCGTGTGAGACAAATCCAACCACCCTGCCTTCCTCGCACTCCAGTGTGACGCTGTCAGTCCGGCTTTTGCCAAAACGCTGACATTAGCTAGCAGTGTCAGAGAGCTGGCGTGAAGCTGAGAGGTTGTGCAAAGCTAGAGCGCTGTGATTTCATACAGATGTGCCTTGCCTCAGCTTTCTGACTTTCCATTATTCCTCTGAATTACCTTTTCTACAAAGCTGATTATGTCTTTACGTTTGTAGGGTGGTTTTTTGTTTTTTTTTTCTCCCTCCAGAATTGTCTGTTGTTCCTCAGGATGCTTTCATTTTTTCTTTTCAGCATCTCTCTTTTCTGCTTCACATTTTCTTTGCCTTTTTGCTGGAATATGACATTGACTTGAAAAGGATTAATGTGATTCTGGGATATATCAGGCAAGGATATTTTCAGAAAGGGAAGTATTTTAGTAGTATGCTGATATGAGGGACTTAGGAGGCCTCACTTAAAATACTGCGGCCAATTTGGGTCACTTCTGGTCAAAAAAGGGAAAGTGATGTATGGAAAAAAAATGTGAAGATGGTGAGGGGAAGTGACAGACCTTTAGAAAGTGTGTGTGGGAGGCTCAGTTAGACTTGCGAAAGAAAGATGAGAAAGAGTGCATTTTTTCTTCATAAATGCACTCTTTGTAAATACCGGGATGGAGAATTGTTTCAGCTGAAGTAAAGCAGTGCTAGAAGATCAGATGAGTATAAATTAGCTGAGAAATCAGGAGAAGGTTTCTAAACTTCAAAGGAATGAAGTTCTGGTCTTCCATACAGGATAACAAGGGCAAGGAACTTAAATAATTAAAAAGTAGAGCTTGCTGAGTTCATAGAAGGAATTACACTGCATTTATATTTTAATTAATTAATTTCATGCTTCAGAGCTCCCACTGACCACTATTGGGTTAAAGAAGGAAGTCCCTTCATTTCCCAGTTCTTTATTCTCTCAGATGTGTATGTAATGATGGGAGGAATGAGGAGTGGGGAAAGGGCAAATTGATCTTCCTTTGAAGCATTAAATTACCCAAACAAGAAATTATCCAAGGCTAAAGACAGAATAGTCAGTGGGTTATGCTGGTTCTCCTAGTGGTACTGCCTGACTGATGTGTCTTGAATTAAAAGCATTGATTGTATGTGGCATTGGGAAAGATTTTCTTCTGGACTGAAGAGCAAGGATTGTTTAGAGTGACTGTCCCCCGGTCTTCCTCTTCCATAGGCACATTGAGCACAACACACCCTCAAGAAATATCAGAATGTGCCAACCTGCCTGCAACTGCAAGAGTCTGAGTCCATCCCGAAGCCCTTCCTCCCCCCCACTGTCTTGGCTGGACATGTTATGATCACTGCAGCATTTTCTCTTTTGCATCTAGTGCTGTGAGGTTTCAGTGTTTTCTGGCTTAGAATGGGAATGGGGATTGAAGCAAAAGTTATGGATGTTTTTCAATTAAAGTCTCTTCCATTGTTGTCTGTAGTATTTGGAGGTTGGAATTGATAACCCATACGGTTGCCTTCTGTTCAATGTCTGCTCAGTGAATGTTTTCTCTCCTCTTTATTTTTGCAACTACCTTTGAATTATTTCAGTTATTTCCATGTGCTTTTATACTTGCTCCCCTTTCTTTTTCCTGCTTTGCTGACCTTCCACTTTTGATTTCTTCACCCATTCCCTGCTGGTTAATCTTGTCTTGTTCTACTGTTCCTACTTCCCTCCTTCTGCCTGTCACCCCCTTTCTCTAGAGTGTCTCTGTTACAGCTAAAACAGCTCCTGGCACTCGTTAGAAAGAAAAAAGGCATAAATTTAGTTTCCCTTTTTTTCCTCATCCCTATGGAATGTCTTTTAATGCACACTGAGAGGGGGCATGCCACAGCACTACCACATCATTCCTTTGACCTTCACATCTGTCTGGGCAGTTCTGAAGTGGGGAAGCAGGAATCTTTGTGCATATGTCCTGGATAATGACAGGTATCAGACAGAGAAGGCTCTGGATCTCCTGCTTGATATTCTTATGCCAAGAAGTTCTGCTGACTAGCAGCAGGCTGGTATCATATTTATTCCTCTCACATGCTTGCCAAGGTGGTGAAGCTGTGGGCTTAGATATACCAAGCTTCTGATGATGCCCATGGACTCTGCTTTTCCACGCTAGCCTTTTATTCCAGAGAATAAATCCTTCTTCTGTAGTGCTTTCTCTGGAAAGCATCAGTGAAGACATATCCAAAGGACCTGCTGGCTATCTTGGCTAAATACCTTATCAGTAGAAGCAGTTCTGAATTATTCCACAGAAATCTTTCTATTACATTCCATGGGAAGTTTTGAGTTATTAGACACCAGGTATTTTTCTTGTAACGAACAGGTTTCAATGAAACTTCCATTTAGAAAATTTTCTCAGAAAAGGAAAGAGTTCTGCTGCAGAATATGTATTAACCAACTCCTCATTTTATGAGAGAGGGACTTCTTCAGGTCCCCATTCTTCACATTTGAGACCAAGTACTTAAATGTTATGTGAACTACATCTCACAGAATTTCCTCGGTTACAGTATTATCTGTTAGGAGCTAAGTTTTTATTCAGATTGGCAACATACATCATATAGCAAGAAATTAAAGATGCACAGACATCTACTTTACCTATAGATTTGTATATGTTGTGTCAAAAACAGTACTGAGGAAAGAATGAGCAAGACACACACTACTTAACAAGAGGGAAAAATAAAATAAGAGAAAAAGAGCACTTTAGCTCATACAATGCCAAGACTTAGCAGCATAACATCCAGTAAAATGACATGAAAATACAAAATTAGGTTTTGATGGGAAACCCAGCTGTTAGAGATAGTGAGGGGAGATGAGTAAAAGATGCTGCAAAAAAGTGAAGCCTTCATTCCTTGATGGAAAATACTTCCTTTCATCAGCAAAATCTGAATGAAACAAGCAGGTAAAATACAGACTTTAGCATACATGAAGTAGGGTTCTATATCTAGTCTCATCAATCCATCCCTTCCTTTTTTGCAGCCCATAGTTTCAGCCTTGTGAGCTTCAGGAAAGCTGTTTCCAGAGATTTTATCTGATTCAAGCGACCAGAGGAGAAGTGCCCTGTGAGATCCCACATTGCATGCAGCAGAAGCCTTGGAGCCACTCAGCTAAAACTGTTCAGTTCAGCAGCCAAAGAACCGGGGAAGAAACTCATACCATCCTGCAGGGTGATGGTTCATTAGGAGATTTTTGAGCTGGCCCAACTTCACGTGTGAATAAGCAAGGCGTGAGTCAATGCATGGTTTCTCAGTGCTCCTGCACAGCAGGTGCCAGCTCTGGCTTTGGAGTGAGAAATGCTCTCCTGTTTTTTGTATTGCTGGGAGGCAGTGTATTCTCAGTGGGACTCCGGACCTAACAAGACAGCCCCAAGCAATGTCTAGGGAACAGGCAAGTGCAGACAGTGCACTCAGCTCTGTAGTCAGCTGGAGAAGGGACAAAAACAGGTAATATCTGTCCCTTCTCCTAAACGTTTATTCCTTCGAATGTCAATGTGGCTGCTGAGCCTTCAGCTTGCACATCCCTCAGGCTATAGCAACCACCCCTCCAGAGACTTTTTAAGGAATTGAGTGATTTCTTAGGGATGTTCTGAAGCAGATTGATTTAACTCCTTTCTTCCTGAAACTGAAACTCTCTTAATTGATGAGACAGCAGGAAAAATGTCAGGTCAACAGAAAATTTTGACATTCTCCATCTGCCCAATGCCAAATGAACAAAAGCAATGACAAGAAAACAAATGTCAGACATATAACCCATTCCACCATATGTCTGTCCCTTTGTCAGGTCTTTTCCTGTGTGATGTCATGAATAGGAAGAGAAAATATTCTGGGGGGTGCTAGGGCACAGAAAATCAGAGGAGGGTA
>WAAG01030900.1:0-20519 GCA_013390105.1 Tichodroma muraria
GGCTATAGGGCCTGCAGGACTGGTCTGGGGGTGCACAGAGCTGCACAAAACATGTGTCAGGGCTGAGTTCAGGTGCTTCCATGTACTGCCAAGATTAGGCAGGCACTGGAAAATTCATCTTTTTAATCAAAATTTTGGTCTTAGTTGCCCCTGTTGAACCTGGGTCCTGTGTGGACATATACGCCGTGTGACTGATGCTCATAATTCCTGCAGAACAGTGGGTGGATGTCTCTCTCACTCAGCTGATGATCTTCTTTTCCCAGACTCCCATGAAAGCGTGAAAAGTGCAGTTATTCATGCACAATAAGGCGTGATCGTTATCATGATTTGTTTCTACAGATGTTGTTAAAACAAGGCAATATCTGTAGCCCCACAAAAGATGTGCCTTTCTCATGCAAAGCATAACATTCCTAGTGAGTTGAATGCTGTGTCAGAGCTGTGGGTAAGACAGAATATTCCAGACATTTTAATTCAAGTGCACACTCCTCCAGTGTGAGACGTATGTTTCTCAGCCAAGGAGAATGCTATCAACAAAGTTCAATAGCTAGAGTGGTTCACCATCATCCTTTTTGCAAATGAGGTACAAATGAAAAAACTGTCATTAGCTGTAGAAAGGTTGAATTTATATTGATTGTTCTTATATTTAAACCACCTCCTCCCTAAGGAGTTTATCTTTAACCATCTGCAAAACCCTGCCCACATTCATACTGCTATGTAAATAAAATTACAAGAAACCTAACTCTGTAAATGAAGTCTGAGGCTTACACTAAAGAATTGACTATTGGGAGATATAGAACAGCTTAAATTTTAAGACTGTCTTCTTGAGATATCTGATTGTTTCTAGAATTTCTATCTCTTGGTTTTCAAAGACATTCTATGAGCAGGGAATCTTCCACTAGACCAGGTTAGTCAAAGCTCCATCCAACCAGGCCTTGAACAAAGAGTTCTCTGATTCACCCAGGAAAAGGTTTGTCACAATTGCTTTTAGGGGTTATCCTGTATGTCCAGATCTTGTTTGGAGTGTGGGAGCTTAACTTGCCTTGTAGTTGTCATTCCATTGGTTCTGGATATTTAAATAGAAACCATAATGGTCCAGAGCTGCCTGAAATAGCTTTAAGCGCCCACAGGTATCCCCAGGTTGCTAATAAATTGGATATTACATGATGAAAAGCAAAAACTGGCTGCTTATAGGGAAATGTGGTACAGTACTGAAATGAAGCATCTTACCAAATTCTGTGTAACATTACTTTTTCAGCTCCATATTACTTCTAGTGAGGTGTGGGTGGATATGTGCAGATGGAAGCATAAATATGAAGTTTTATCTCCTGCTCCACCCAAACACTGTCCCTCTCTTTAGAAGCAGCCATAGGCTTCTATGATTTAGAAAGAAATTAATGGCTAAGCAGTCAAAGATTTGCACACTCTGTGTGCTTGCATGCTGGGTCTGCCAATGTCTAGAAAGGCAACCATCAACTACACAATCCTAACGATTGCTGAAAATGTTGATATCTAGTGATGTGAGTTTCCTCTGTTGTAAATTAAAGCATAGTTGTCTTTAAATCGAGTTTTCCAGTCATGCTGGAAATGAGATGTGATATCAAAGGATAATAAACCACAAAGGTATTAAGTGACCTTTATCCCTCTGTCAGATGTGATCACCAAATCAATTAATTTCCTTCACCTGACATAGGCAGTAACTTGTAAACTAAAACTACATATCCTGGGACCTTATGTACAATCCATTTCCATGAATACATAAACAACTAATTGTTGACGAGGTGCATGGAAACTTTTCCTTACCACGGTGTCTGTTGAGCTCTGATTCATGACCAGTGATTGTGAACTGAGATCTTTGCAAGGATTCCAACGTGTATGATGCATTGCACATAATCATTACTAATTTTTATAAACTTTTCTCCCTCAGACCCACAGAACACGGGATTCTCTTTCTCTCTTTTCTTTCTAGACCTCAGCCCATGGACATCTAAAACCAAATACGAAACATGTAACAGCATAGAATATTGTGCAGGTTAAGGCAATTCATGGGATGTTTTCCAGAGGTTTTCCTCATTTGACTGAATCTATTTAACCGGATATTTACCTACTCTGAACTTTGGTACCTTTGCAATAAGTCCATGTTGTACATCTTATTTAAATTTCCCTGGCCTCTGACTTGTGAGCTGAGAATTGTGTTTAGCCTCAGACCAGCAGTAATTGTGCTGTGTCTCTGAAGAGAGACTCCCTGGTGCTGCTCAGAGGATGCCACCAGGACTGCATGGTGAGCTCCACAGGCAGGTGTTGGCTGCAATCACAAGAGCATTGGCCAGCAGTTCCCTTCATGGTCAGCTGGTGCACTCCAAGGTGTCCTACGGAGGACATTGAGGTGGTAGCAACCAAAGAGCTCCCTCTGGAGTAAAACAACCGTGCTGAAATATGGAAAGGTGATTTTTTTTCTTCCTTGTACTCACAAAATGACAATCATATCAATTCCATTGCACTTGTCAGCTAAGACAGGAATATCTGCCAGGGAAATGCCTGTTTGATATCTTGTTTTGAAGTCAGAATGACTGAGTCCATTTCAGACATGCACGAACGCATCTGTACAGGATTAGCCCCATCTGGGCAAACATCAATATTCCTACATCACAGGCAGTGGCCAGAGGCATGGATAGACCTGAGGGACCTGCCAAGAGCTACAAGCAGAAGTGTCAGCAGCTTGTTGGAAGAGACTCTCCAAAACCAGAGTCCAGACAAGGACCAGTGGAGCCACCAGGCCCTCACAGTCTGTTTCTGAGAGAGCTCACAAGTGAAATGCCTTTTTCTGTAGCTGCAGGCACAACACCTACCTACAGCCCTACCTTCTCTTGTGCAAATAGATGCACCACACAGCTCAGAGGGAATGCCACTGAGTCTTGAAAGGAGGTGTTAACACTGAGAAGATAGATTATTTTCCATCCAGAAGAACTTCTGTTTCCCTATAATTTAAGTTTCAAGCTTCTTGTTTCTGTCTGGACTGGGTTTTAAGAAAAGTTTACATGATACTGAAAAGCAAGCCCTGTCTAGCTGGCTAATTTATTTTAATAAAATAAAACAGCTAAAGCATCAGTTTTTTAGGTTGTAGTCTTCTTCTTCTTTATTCTTATTGTTACTTCTACTACATATTAAACGTCTGTAATCAACAGTATATATGCAGAGCTACTGTGAGATCATTCATGTTCTGTACTGTCTGGCCAACTAGAGGGCAAAGGTTTAATACAGTTTTATCACACTTTATGGTTTAATAAGGTCAGCCACGACTTCATACAAATTCAGATTAATATAATCTAATTAAGCCCTTAGAAAACATGTGTTTCAGGCCAACTTGTCCTTTCCTTTCCATGAAGAGGGTGATAAACCTGCTAACATTGCTTACCCAGGTGAAGCTCTTTGGCATTCAATTTTGCCTCTGATGCCACAAGAAGAGAAGACATCAGCAGAAACCCTGAACCACAACATTACTGTGCCTTGGCCCGACCCTTCAAACTCTACCAAGCAGGAAGAGCATGGATCATCACATCTGTCTTCTGAGATTACACACCAATTCTTACGTGTGAAAGAGAGAAAGTAAGGTTGTAGTCAAGTGCTCAGAAGGGTGGTCAGTCCCTCGTGCATCCCCATGGTGGTACAAAACATATGAGAGCATCCCTGTCCTGCCTCTGGTCTGAATGATGATGACTAAAATAAATAGATTGTTAACTAGAAGCAGGCAGATAACACACACAATTTCAGTCCAAATATTACAAATCCACCATAGCTAAAAAAAGAAAGAAAAGAAAAGAAGATAGGAAACCTAAAAAAAAAGTTTCTTTCAGTAGAAATTGCCAGGTTGTCTAAGAAGAGGTGGCTAGTCAAAACCACTGTGTCAGAATATACTCACGTTGAGTGTTCTAGGGATAAATATTGTTGAGTCATTATCAGTGTACAATGGACAAAATTTAATAAAGTCAAATGAACCCATCTATCTATCCTTACAGATTTCCAAATTTCATACACCAATTTCCATGTTCCTCTTTGACACTGAATTTTTAGGAGGAGAATTAATTCAGAGAAATGGCACTTAATATAAAATTTAATCATAGCTTTTTCAATAAGTGTGTAATTTTTTTTTATGAAATAAAATATGATGTGATCCGCATTTTTGATTAAACAGGGAAAATGCTTATAGGTTTTTATCCTGATAGAGCCTTGATTCCTTAAGCAACACATTATGAGATGTTAATTAAATGACAGTAACGTGTAACATAGCTCCCGTTTTTAATTTATTCAGGCTTCATATTTTTTCCACACTGAGCAGATATTCTCACCTTAGCAGCAACACAGCTCTGTGAGAGTCAGAGCTGATGAAGCCTGGTTTCCTCTAAGGTTTGTGACTGTGGGTTAAGCTCAGCCCAGTGGATCATGGAGCATCCATGGGGAGCATACACCTGCTGCAGCCTTCCCTGGCGTGTGGCTCTGGCAGTGGAGTGGGAATTTACTCAGACAATGCTAAGGGTGCTTTGGCTCTGCTGTTTAGGGAATTGTATCCATCGAGGGTTTCTGGACACCTGGAAATGCCAGACTTTGTTGAATAGGTGCAGAAAGCATGTTACAGGTGTTCTGAGCTGTTTGTTGAATAGTTCAGAGACACACAGAAGGTCCGGGCTGTTCTGGATGTAGGGACTCATTGGGTTTTCAGCACATTTATCACACTGCCACTGTCAGAAACATGTCAAAACAGAAAGAACAGGTCTATTTTAGCAGGTACAATTGCAGCACAAGAACCTCCAGACAGTTCCTGGCGGCACTTGTTCCATTAGTTTTTCTGGTATTTCCTAAGGGAGAGGAGCCCCACCAGAACATTCCTTCACCAAGCACAGCCCTGGTTGTTTGAGACGGTCAGCATTCCCCCTGTAGAGGCTGCATCCTCTGGATTCCTCAGCTAGCAGAACACATTTCCCACATCACTTTTCCTCTGCTGGCAGGTGAGCTTGAACTGACCAGTGACTTGAAAATTTCCAAGAGATCCTTGAAAACAAGGCAAGAAGGGAGCACATAGAGTTCAAAAAATCACTTTGGTGTGTGTAAGCCAAAAGAGTAATGAGCAATTTTTTTTTTATGAGTGAGCTAAGGAAACATGTTTTCCTATCTTATTTATGCCAGTTTTGTTTTTTGTATGTTAAATTGTGCTTTTAAGGTACTCAGTCTACACCTGAAACCCAGGTGTATGGAAATGCCTGTTTTCAGTCATTCCAGCACTGATGACAGAGGGATTCTTTGAAATTCAGTCTCCTACCTGTGGCACTTGGACTCAGTGGGCGAAGGAACACCCCTGCTTCACCTCAGGTCAGTGAGACCCTGTTCTTGCAGGCATTTGGCAGGATGGTGCTCCTGTTGAAATTTATGGGAAATCATCAGGAAGCTGTGGCTGCCCTATCCCTGGAAGTGCTCAAGGCCAGTCTGGGTGGGGTTTTGAGCAACCTGGTCTAGTGGAATATGTCCCTGCCCAGGGAAGTGGTTTGGAATTAGTTGATCTTTGAGGTCCTTTCCAATGCAAACCATTCAGTGATTCTGTGATTCCATGAAAAGAACCCAGCAAGAACACACGGCTGAACAGATAAAGTGATATGCACTCAAATATGTTCTCAGAGCCATGTTGAGCAGAAATCTAGACAGAAACCAAAAGGAAATCTTTGGGTAGTCTATGACGATTTAAAAGAAATGTTCTCTTCTTGGAAGCAATGCCATGTATTAGGTTGGTTGTTAATCTAAATTTCAATGTCCTTAATTATGCTAATTCTTTTTTCCTGGCAGATAATTAAAAAGAAGATTTTTAATGAGTTAGATGTCTTAAGATCCTAGAGAGAAGAAAATAATGGGAGAGAGAGGCTGGTAGAAAAGCAAAATAAAACAAAACTCAGATGCATTCAGTCCTACATTCCCCCTGCCATTTAGCGGGCAGATTAATTTCCTTGTGTTGTCCTCTGACAGCATTCTCTGACTCTGTGCGTCCATTATAATTTATTTGTAGTTTTGACTAGGAGCTATTTGGGGCAGAGGCAACATTTTCTCCTTTGTCTGCAGAAGAAGGGCGTCCTGGGGTGTAGCTTGCACATTAGTACTTTACAGAAGAAATAAAGCAAGGATGTTGCTCCTGCAGACAGAATCCTCACCCACTTCGGAACTGATCACTCCACAGTACTTTTATCGTTACCCGCCAGTGTTGTTTTCCAAAGGCTTGGTCTCTGACCTATTTTCACACTGATTTCTGTGCTAGGGAGGCTTTTATCCTTTAAATTGTTGGACACTTGTTCATGTAAATACAGCACAAGTTTTGCTAACCAAACAAGAGTCAGTGTTTCTGCTGGCAGGAAACAGTTTTAGTGTTAGAAACCGACTTGTGTATAACAAATATTAACTTAATTTTAAATCTGATATATCTTTGTGCATTTTTCTTGCATCTGGGACTGAGATGAAGATACTGAAACTAACAGAAAATGTATATACAGCCTGTGAAACAGCAAGCTGATGTAAGAAAAGAGACTCCTGTGGAGTCCATAAGCCGGAATTTTTGCAGAACACTCAATCACAGGTACAAGTGGAGGAGAAATTTTATGTCAGGGCTTTGGTCATACTTTTGCTTCAGCTGATTCTGGAGAGAGCAGCCAGAAATTTCCAGCAAAACCATCCAAAACCCTGGGATAAGCATATCCAGGGCACCCCGAGAACTGGCCACGTGCCGCCTCAGCCCAGTCCTCAGCAGCCAGATAATCCCCCTTACAAAAGCCATTACCTCAACAGGTGCTGGTAGCCCCTGCTGTCTTCTTCATTAAGGGGCCAAAGACCATGTGATTATGAAAACTAAACACTCACTTATCCCTAGGTGAAGTTCAACTCGGTGACAGCAGCAAAGGGCAGCCGGAGGAGGAGGCAGCACCATTGTGCTGCTCTCTGGACTCCATCCTGCAGCCCTGTTAACCCAGCACTTTGCACAGCACTAATCCCCCATTCAGCAAAACCCTGCTTAGCTCCAAAGCTTGGCTGAACTGGGGCCTGAATTCATTTCGACAGCAGGGAGAAATTGAATATAAATCTATTAAAGGTATCGAAAATTTTTGAAGGTGATTTTTAGGCAGTGAATTGCTGTGTGTAAACAGAGGTGTTGCTTACACAGCTAATTATCATTCAAATAATTGTGTAGATGCATTTAGATATATATATATACACATATACATATGTTTATGTACATGCACACATCCCTTTCAGAAAAATAAATGAACTGTAAGTTGCTCAGAGGTCTCATTAGATCCAAGTTTTCTTCAGGTTGGGTTAGCTACAAAAGGGAAAGGACCACTAAATAAATAAATAAACAGCTTTGTTCAGTTGTATCTCCAGCAGGGATATGACTGTTCATTATGAATAGGGGCTGAAGGCTTCACTGCTCTGTAGTTTATAAATACTAATGAGTGACATATTGAGAAAAATTGTACCTACAAAAGCAAAGTCTTCTGCCATGCAAATCAGGCCCCAATTCCCCACAGATAAGGATCTTTTTGATGGAACACATGCAAAATCTACAGCTCTTAATTCTTTCATTAGTATTCCAGGCAGACGATTGCCAAATAACAGGGAAAACTGTCTGAATTGCTGTGTCTGAAACCTAATATTGATTTGTTTAATAGTGTCAGGAAGTCAAAATTCACAAATCTCCTGTCGATTGTTTATGAGGCAGTTAGCACAGAATTGGATGCCCCTGCTTAATTAATAACTCATTACTGAAATTTGATTATATGCTTGAATGGTTTAAATGGGCTCTAATTCAGTATCTGCAAAGCAGTGTTGCAACAAAGTAAAATGGATCTAAAAGCTTGTTTTTTAACACTATTGCCGTCTGTATTTCACGATCTCCAGTGGTGAAGAATATGTTGACATAGTTGCAAGGGCAGACCTCGTAGTGCATTGTTAATTGACACAAAAATGTGTTGTTCTAATGATGTTATGAACTGCACTACAGCTAAATCAGATGGATACTCTAAGGGAAATTACACTGATTTGAAAAGAAAGGAGCCCTAAAGGTAATTTTTTTTTAGCATATGATTAATCTTCCAGTAATAGAGACGGAGAGTAGAAAAATATTTCTACCATGGCCTGTTATTCAGAAGAATCTTAGGGATTCAGGTTTGTATTTCCAGGGGCCGTAAGCTCTTCAGTGCCTTAGGTGTTCTTAAAGCTTCTGTTCACCATATTTTATGCCTTTTCTGGAACTTTCTCATCTCCAGTATTGATGGAGGACAGAAATATTCCAGGTGTAATTTTGAAGTTCTGAACTTCATTGAATGAACCTTTCCCCATTTTCAGAATCTGACTACACTAAAATTTCTCCCTTGGGGAGAAACCTTTCTAGTTTTTGAGAAACCAGAAAAAAACAGATTAAAAAAATATAGATTTGTCCATGTTTTTGAGATAGACTGAACTAGAATGAGCTGTGTCTAAGGGCTGGATAATCAGGACACTTATTTCTGGCAACATTAGGATTCCCAAATTTTCCTTAACTACAAGTAATTATTATCTTACTGGAATATTTAAAATGGGTTTGCCTTTGTCTTTGCTGTTATCTGTTTAAAGAATGTCAGCCCACAGGTGTGTTGTTTGCTGTTAGAAGGACTCAAGCATGTGTTTAAACTTGTTATTGACTGTACATCTGGGTTTTGGTCAAGAGACCACCTGTAAAGTCACAAGTCACCACCTGTACAAGTCACCACCTGTAGGATGGACTCATCCTCCAAGGTGACTGATGAGTGTATCATGAATAATAAGTAGCAAACAGGAGAAAGTGAAGAGTTCCCAGGCAACCTGTTGTCTGAATATTATGTGCCCAGACTCTTTTAACTGAGTTCAAGAGGCTCATTTAACCAAAAGCAGTAAAAAAATTAATAATTAATAAGATTCCAGCAGATATGTTCAACCAGCCCCAATAAGATAAAGCAGCGAAATGCTCTGGGAAAAGCTGTTCTCATGAGAATTCCAGGTGTGGTTGGTCTTAATGAAAAGCTTTGCATAATTTGGGCAGTTTTAGAGCAACCTAGACAGGGAACACTGAGCTGGTCAAAGCTGGCCCTGGAGGCAAGAACTTGACCCATGGCAGTAATAAATGGCATCATTTCTCTGAAGTCTGCGAAGCTGAGGATTTCAGATCAGATCCTCAAAGCAACTTAATCCTTCAATCAATAAAATATACTTCTCTAAATATCCCCGAGGAACTGGACCTTGGAACTTCTACCTTGATCCACATAAGTGTTAGCACCCACTTGCAATACACCTTTTTGGATACTTCTACAATGATTAACCTGCTAAAGACTTGCAAATTCATGTAGCTGGACTGAGTATCTCTCAGACTAATAAACAGAACTGTTTGATCAGCAAATACAAATGTCCTGAAATATACATATTTGTATATATAAAAGCAGAAATCAAGTAGCAATTTTAACTACTTGAATAAAATTGACTGAAGTAGGTAAGTGCAAAATATTACCCAATATGTTAGCTGAATCTACATGTTTGGGATCTCTGAGGGCAGAAAAAGGCAGCAGATGACTGCAGGTTTGTCTAGAACTGTCCCCAGTCTTGTGAGGATGAATAAGCAGTGAGTTACCAGTCCCTGTACTGTGTGGGCAGTGACTGTCTGGCACAGTGGCTGAGCTCCCTGGTATAAACTGCATCATATTTTGTGCCAAAACCTCTCTGGAAATGTGAATTGCTGTATATTCTATATTATAAAATGGCAAAGTGTTTATTAAGCTCTCTTTTCCTGCACATCTTGTGTGGGCAGGGGAAGGAACTTCTGATGTCTTTGTTTGGAAAGGGTAAAAGCCCTGGTAGGTTTAGCAAAAACACTTTAGAAAAGCACAAAATAATAAAAAAAAAAATGGAATTTTTACCCCTTTGATGTGTTTTTTCCAGCCTTTGAATTGGGAAATGTTGCAGGGTCAGCCTCCTATCCCCTGTCACTGAGCACCATACTCTTCCAGCAAGATACAAATGCTATTTCAGGTTATCTGAAGACTTTGAAAACAGTTGCGTATTTATCATAAGTACAGCCCATCAAAACTGAATCAAAAGAAGGATTTAAAAAAAAAATTGCATTATCCATAAGTTAGATTTTTTAAAAAGGCTGGTATTTTTTCTGCCTTTTGCAAACAGGTTTTAGCGATATTCCATACAGAATTTTCCACTGGAATTTCTAGAACTAGAACATCATTATGTTTGTTTAGCATGTAGATTTCTTAAGCAGTTTAAGATGAAGATTATTTTAAATTTCCACTCTTACATAACTGAGCATATTATCAGCATTAAATTCTGAAATAGTCAATAATGGTAACTAACAATAAATAATACTGTCAGGAGTTCATTTTTCAAGCAAAAAAGGAGTTATATGTTTTTATGCATGCAGCCATTACCAATGTTGTAGTTCACAGGTTTTCTAACTTTTTCTAGTGATGGGTAACTTTTACAATTAATTTGAGTTAAATAATTAAGCCCGGGCAACTAAGAACATTTTTGAGCCATAATTAAAGACAAAAAAATAGCTTTTAAGCAATGTTTTAACTTGTGCTAAACAGCAGTATCAGGAAGAATGAGGGTTTCTTTCTGCTCTGGGCCGATTTGTCAAAGTACTATTAAGAATTTTTAGTTATAAAAAATAAAAATGGAGTGAACCTTTATTTTTCCTCCTCTAATTTAATACGGTTGATTACGCTGCTGGAATGGGAAGGTAGCTGCTGTTTGTAGTTAAATAACTCCTCACAATTTCTTAAAGAAATGATCTTCAAAGCTTTAATGGGTCAGTGGCTCAAGTACAAAGGAAAGATTGATTTTCATACTCCCACTCTTTGTTCCCAAAGTTTAAAACAGACACGTTCTGGTAAATTAGTTTGTCTGTGTTATTAATGGAAGAACTTATTAAATTCCCATAAATACATGGTGGTATCTTACTTAAAACACAGAATGCATTTGCTTTGGAAAAAAACCCATGTTTAAAAGTAAACAGGGGTGTAATATTTTCATTTGGTTTCAGAAATGCCTTGAAAGGCAGAAAGCAGGAGAATTGGGGGTTTGCAGAATGTATTAGGTATGCCTAATGATGAATGGCACAGAGAGCGTGGGCTCGTGCAGATAGAAAATATGGGGTTTGCGTTTAATGAAAAGCATTCCCATGCTGGGTAAGTGGCAATGCTGTGGGGAGAACGACTGCTTCAAGCAAGAAATATTGTCTGGGTGAAATGTTTCTTTCAAGCGAGGCTCACGTGCACGTTCCTGGGCTGAGCCCGGGGAGGCTGTGCTGCAGCTTCAGGAACGGTCCTGGGGTCAGGGCAGGCTCCGGCACTGGCTGAGAGCTGCTGTGAGAGAGATTATTCAGCTCCACGGAGGCAGCAGCACTGCTGCTACTCGAGGGGGATCAGGGGAGTGCTCCTGAGCCTACAAACTGCCAGAGCTCCTCCTGCATCAGCTGAAGGCTGGCCCAGGTCCGTGTCTTCTTCACAAGCAGAGACACTTCTGATATATTCTCATGGCCCCTGGGGTCACCGAGTTTTCCCTGATGAGCTGCCTGTCTGTAGAAGGATGTCTTGCCACACTTAATCACCTTTTCTTTCACTCATCCAACAGAGTTTAGTTTTCCCTGTGAATAAACCCCCCACATCTCATCAGTTCACAGGGAGGGACAGACCTTCAGAAATGTTCCCAGTTGACCCCATCAGCAGCTATAGGGGTTCCTGTACCAGATGGGCTCTACTTAACTAGAAATTCATTACCAGGACTTTTTTCAGTGGAAGAAGCACCTGTGAGACTGGAATTCACACCAGTGCTGCCTGCCACTGGAGCAGCAAGCTTCCTGTGACAGGCCACTGGGGTAGTACTGGTGGGTTGATAACTAAACAGAGCTGGTCTGTGTGTCCCCCACTCCCACTGGAGGCAGTGGAGCTTATCCTGCTGCTGTTCCTCCTGCTTTTAGTCCTATTGATGATTCTCCTTATAAACTTCAGCCTGAAAGTCAGAGACATAGGGTTAATTGTGGGAAAAGCTGGAGGTTTCACTTGGATGGTGATTCTCAGTGGATGGGCAATGCATTTGGACTTTGGGCAAGTGATCTTTCCATGCCCTTGGGGTTTTTGTTTTTTTTGTTTGCTCTTTTTGTGTTTTTTTTTTTCTTTACCAGGGATATTTGACATGGCCCCCAGCACAACTTGAGAGGGATTCATGTAACTGTGCTCTGATAGAGCGAGGTGCAGGGTGTGACCAAGGCCCAGGCATTATCCCGTACCAGCACCCAGGGGAAAGAACAAGCCTGTGTAGAAACACCCTCCTGTTAGAGCAGGATATGAGGGGAGAAGGTCTAAAGTAACAAATTTTTTTCACAATAGACTGTTTCCTTTCAATGTAAAAGCTTCACAGAGGTGATTTACAGAGCCACTGTGAAGTATCAGATTGGAGTATTTCCAGAAGATCTTTTGGGCTCAGAAGTATTTTGATTTCCTAAAGATAATTTATTCAATAAATGTGTACTGTGCATCAAAATGTAAAGAATAAGATTAAAGCTATAACAAGAGTAATGAAATGATCAATATTTGAATCTTCTATTCCCTGTGTACTTCCTCTCTGTGCTTCTCTTGTATTCCTCCCTCTCTGTATTTGTGGAAAATTTCCAATGTTTTGAATTGGTTCTGGAGCAGAAATGAAAACAAGGCTTCATTGCTTCTTTAGCAGCATAGTCTTGGGGTTCTCCAACACATTTATCCCCCCAGTCCCAGAGAGATGGCTCTTTCAGAGGCACGACAGTTTCTCACTGTCATCCAAGAGTTCTATCTTCCAGAAAGGAAGGGAGGCTAATCCAGAAAGGGTTGGGAGGCTGACCCTGCATTGCAACAAGAATGAGGAAATCCGTGGATGAGGAAACACCAACTGAGGGGAGAGCTGCAAACTGAGGTGTTTGCCTCTAGTTCTGGTCACACAGGACATTGGGGTACTCATGGAACAGACTGTTGTGTTGTTTATTTATATAGAGCCTTTGTAAATCCTCAGTAGAGGAAAAGACATCCCCTCTACTGGGGACCAATTGCTTCATTGCTCCCCAATGTATTAAAGCTCACTGTGGAAAGTGATTGCCTTTCCTTGCAACCAGTAATTTGGAGATTCCTACAGATCCTTGATCCTTTTGGAGCAAGGTGCTTCCAATTCTAAGCCTCCACTTATTTATTCATGACTGGTTTTATACTAATTTCTTCATCTTTAAACACTGCAGTCTAGCTCATCCTGCAGTACACTTCAGGCACATTTTTTGCCAAAGCTGAGCAAGTAAGAAAACTTTCATCTTCTTTCATAATTCATGCACCATGTACAAGAATCATCTTAGCAATCCTCTGACTCATTCCAGATTGAATTGCTGTTCCTTAGTAAAGGTGCCCAAACAGTCCCATTTTTGATATTTGACCATTCATTACATGGAATTTTTTATTTAGACAGGAATAGGCCTTGGGTGGGTGAGAGGGTTTGACAACAGAGGTGAGTAGGATACTGAAAATTCTACCTACTTGAATTAATTTTAGCAACAGAGATGAACAAAAAATACAGGCAGGAGAGAATACATAAACCAAACTTCTCTCACTTGGATCACCAGTGGAACTTCACATCAGTGGGCTTGAGGCATCTGAAATCTGACTCTGTCTAGGCCCATTTCTATAGTTTTTGTATCAAAAGCTATGCTTTTGGAATGAAGAGGAAGGAAAAAAATAACTGGCTTGAAATACCACACAAAGTTTCTAAGAGATAGCTGCCACCTGCACTAATCGTACTGAAATAAGATATACAAGCTCAGCATTGTATTTTAAAATATGTGTCATTAAAAAGCTCTTATGGCTGCTTGTTAGGACATTCAGGAACAGAAATGTGTGTGCATAGGTTTAGGGGTTTTTTCAGCTGGCAGTGAGCTGCTTGTATTTTTCACCTAGAATTTTCAGCATCTACTTTGGCTCTGATAACTTGCAGGGGCAGGGTCTGAGGGGACACCCCCTCTGCAATGATGCAGCTGCAGTGGGTGACTGTCCCCATCACCCGGGGACAATCTGGAGGGGATGGGAGCCCAGACAGAGCCTGTTCTTTCAGGTCCCAGGCGTTTTTTTGTGGAATGAGAGTGCGTTTCCTGGCTCTGACACTCAGAGCAATGCACTTTGCTATTGCACAGAGGCTGGACCCTAAAGGAGCTGTGGGTAGACCGAAAAGCAGAGGAAAATATTGCTGGAGCACTTTCGCCTTTTTACCAACAGAGGGATTTGAGAGCCTTTCTCCATGTGCAGGCTCTGACAATGATGCAGCCAAAGGAAACTAGGGATGTGTGTGTGCCCTGAAAATGGCCCTGTGGATGCTGTGTCGTGTTCAGCCAATGGTTTTACATCCAGCACATTTTCCAGGACAGGCTCACTGAAATACAGGCTAAGAAATCTCTTCCAAGGCACCAGAGAGATGGATCTACTGTTGGACTCGAGCAATCATCTGCTTAACAGCTCAGAGCTACACACACACACACACAGACACAGAGACACACAGATTTGGGTCAAGAAGTCAAAAATAACATTACACCAGATTGAATTTAAATTGTGTGAGGGTTATAAGCAAGCAGAATATTGTTGTGGTGCCTGGGTTAATATTTCCTCTTTTGGAAAGCACTGTGGGATTATTAATGTATATAAGTGGTTAGGCAGGCGTTGCTTTTATAAAAGGAAAAGCTTCCAAAAAGGCACTAGCTTTTAACCACAGGCTCCACGGAGAGATAAGATGCCAGTTAAGGATGAAACAGCCCTGCTCTCCTAGCACAGGACATCTCCCCTGTGTCTGGATATCCAAGGCTCTTCCACCCACATTTCTAATCTGACCCACTGTAGCGCTCACTCCAAATCAGTTCATTTGTCCAAATATCTGTTTACTGTCTCCCAAGTACTTTAAAACACACCCAGCTTGCTCCCCTGCTTTCACCATGCTGGAGAAATGGCTTTATTAATGGTGTGGCTGTAAAGCTGTGTGTGTGTGTCAACACGCCTGTGCATGTGTGCTGAGCTCTGACAAGATTACAGCCAGAGATGGTCTGACTACAGGCTACACATCCTATTTAGGCTTCTGCAAAGATTAGACAGAGAAATCTCCCTTTTGTCTTTGAAGCATGAATGGATGCTGAGCTTTCAGCAGTCTGTAAACTGACACGGTTCCTCTGAAAATAACAGCAACTTTTGAATTAGTGATTTACCATTAAAACAAGACATAAAAAAAAAAGTCACTATCTGCACTCCCCTCTCCCCCTTCACCCAGCTGAACTGTACGTGGATATTGAATCTCTTTTGTTGGCAGAAATCACAGTAATCTCTAAAGGACGTGCTTTTCCTGCCTTTTCAGGCTACCTCACTGAGGAGAATTCCAAAGATTTCTGGAAAAGCTTTTTAGCATAGGCAGCAGAGCTCCCCTCCTTGTACCCCTTCCCCCAGCATCATTATAATTTACAGGATTCATATGACCATGTAAATACCTTGTGATTACATGGAAAATACTTCACAAATGCATAATAATTACAAGTTCATGCAGATTACTTAGTAAATACATTTGAAGTAAAAAAATAATTCAAAGATTAATTATCCCTTAACTCAGAGTATTTAAATTATTTCCCCAAAAATGTACAAATATATTTGTAGTGACTTCAAGGCTGGCAGAGAAGGGGTTATGATGGTTCTGATCTGAGAGGAAAAAATGAAATTTGACAGGCATGGATTATTTAAAGCATGCAGACGTGAGCCATATAACCATTACACTTTGATGCAAATCGTAGAGGAAAGCACAGGAGGGATGGCCTGTACAGAGAAGTAGTGGACAAAGTTAGGATTTCCTGCCATTGACTTGAAATTTAAACAAGTAATCATTTAATGGCAGCGCAGCATTACATTTCTTGTTGCATGCATTAATGTCAGCAACTGGGACAAACATTTTGACATTTCTATTAAAATGCTTCACCATTCCCTATCTAACACCTGTTAGCTCTAATTTTCTTTCTTGAGACGTACATCAGCAGACAGTGCAGATTCCAAATCATTTATCACTTTTAAAGTGCTTCCATATGAGCTTTTTGGGGGGCTTATCTTGGCCTTAGGAAAACCTTTTCTGATGTATTAAAATTCAGTACTTAGAGGGGGAAAAAAAGTGTAGACATCAATGTTTCATAGCATTCATGTCTGGTAATTATTAGCCTAAATTATGGCTCGCACATGACTTGACAAAGTGGACCATGCATTTAAAAAAGCTGCTCACTAGACATGCACTGCTCAATATGTTCCAAGTTATTGAGATGTCAGTCAGTAATCATAAAGCAAACACCCCTCACTGAAAGGACCCTGCTAAGAGGACTATGAGGCCTGGGGGACTACCTAGAAATGTCAGAAATGTTACACTCCAAATGAATGACATCAGAAAGAGAACGTGTTTAAAAACATGTGCAATTACCTAATACAATAAAATGGAAATCCTGGAACATGACAGACCCAAGGAGCAGTGCTTGGGAAGGAGCATTTAAAAACAGAACAAAATACTCTGCTCTGGAATGAGAAAACCTTCATATATATATAAATATGAAAACTGTGAAAAATGATCACATTGATGTTTTTACAGCTACACGTTGTGGAGAGGGGAAGAAACACGTTATATTTTTTATCTACTGGCACATAATAGATTTGCTTATCATTATGTATGTTAAATCACTCCCTGTGTTGCTCCTATCATGCAAAACAAGGTGTTCTGTGAATTAATGCGGTGTTGGTAATCTCTCACCTTTTACAATGCTGACCACAAGTTAATCAGCTTGCAGGGAGATGAGTGTTATGTACAGTATTTTAGAAGTACTTGCCTTTGCAATGCAATATCCCTTATGAAAGATAAGGCCTAACCTATTCCCACTGAAGTGTGCGGGAATTTTGCTGATGATTCGAGTGGGTGAAATGATGGGTCCAACATGCAGGGTTTGCACTGAGGGCCTCTGCTGCAGCAGAGCAAACAGGGGATGTGACAGAAGGCCATGTCTGGGGAAGCAAATACGGGCGCTGCAGTCTGGATCTGAAATTTTTTTCAGACACAAACTTCGTTCCTCTTACCTGAACTGCGCACACGAGGCAGCCACTAAAAACTTCCGAACACCTTCGGAGCCCTTTGGGAAACTGGGCTCCATCCCTTTGCCCTTTTGAAAGGCACGTGCAGAATGCACGCAAACAAAACCCAGAAAACAAAGCCCCCGAGGCAGCTGGCAGCCAGCAGAAGTGTGTTCATCTGTGGGCAGTTTAAAAATGTCCATCAGTGCATGGAGAACGCACCTTTACTTTCACACGTCTGCTGTTTACTAAATAACATTTCAGCACAGTTTTCATCTTATAAGGAAAGTGTTTGAAACTTGGAATAAGTGCACTTAATTAAAGGAAGGCTGTGAAAATGTGCACTAATCTGATATGACTAATAGCAAAGTGCATGAAATTGCTAATTAGAATTTCATTAAAGGTGCTGCTTTATCAGACTGCGAATATCACAACCTTTAAAATTCTTTCAGGAAAGCTTAATTCCTTTTCAAACAGAAATATTCTTTAAAGACATTTGATTTGTTCTGAAGGAATTTGTAGCTTAGGCTGAAACATAAAATGTTGCCAGTATTCCACGGGAGTAATATTTGAATAAAAATATGTATCAGGTACTTTCTTTCATCAGGCAGATGAATAATTTTTTTTGAAAATATTATTGTTCAAATAATACAATCAGCTAAGAAAAATAAAGTTTAATCTTTAGATTATTTCAAACATAGTTTGTTTTTATGTCTATACTGTAATATTTGATATGTTTTTGCTTTAAAGGAGGAAAGAAATGAAAATCTTGCTTCAAAAGTAATGTATGAACAATAAAATATACAGCTATGAATATAATTTTGTAAAAATACAAGATATTTTAGATGTCCAGAAAGAGAAAATTAATTGCCTACCTTGATTTTTAAAAATACATCAAAAACTAGGATTCTTTGTGAAATATCTTCTAACGTCTAAACAGAAATCATAGAAGAAAAATCTGTATTTTTATGGTGTTGGAGAAAACCTCAAACTTTGCACAAATACCTGTATTTCTATAATTTGGTAACATTTTAATTCCTTTTACCTCTCTTTTTTTTTCCCCTTGCTGAGACTTAAAGCTTACTGCTTTTTATTTAATTTTTTTGCTGCTTGCCTCCCTTGTCCCACAGCAGAGTTCCTCTCCCCGGATTTATTGTTAATTTTGGAAGCACACTCTGTCATCAGCGATTTTATTTGCACCTGAACATCTTCCTTTTGTCCTGATATCCCCTTACTGTGAGTGATGGGGAAGTTCCAGGCTTTGGAAATCACCTGGATTTCAGGTTCACTTTTTGGAGGGGCAGCTGTGCCCCACGAGCTTTTGCCCCTGACTCTTAGGCAATGCCCTTCTCCAGCAGACCCTGATTCTTCCTCTCCCAGAGCAGGACCTCCGTGGCAGAAAGGGCTTTCTTTCATCAGCTTTACAGTGAGTTCACCCTCACAGAGGGTGCTTTTGACAAAATTCTCACTTATTTGCGTGTCACACTGTGATTTTTGGTTCAGCAACCACCAGGTTTGCTTGCATAAGCAGAGAAGGGTTGGGACTTAAATAAGTAGCAGCAAAATGAAAGATCCTTGAAGCAGCTGAAGTTTGTGTGTATTAAAAAAAAAATAATCCATCAAAGCTCTCCATTTGTGGGCTGCTATTATTGTTATTAATATTAGAAAAAAAAAAAAGATGTAGTTTTGCTGGAATTAAGTATTCAGAGCACATTTTTAGAAAGTCAAATTAAAAACTAATCAATGCAAATTTACATGACAAAAAGATTCTTGGAAATGGATAAAGAGTGAACAGAAGAATCTTTACTTACGAGATAGTATATTATTACTTTGAGCATTTTTTAAAATCACATGTCAATTACGGTTTGGTGTGATTTCAGCTCTTGTTATAGGTATTTTCATGCCAGTAGGTATTTTATCAGTTGGACAAAGCAACAAATCAGCTTTCTTCATAAATATGCCAGCTTTCTTTATGTACATTTGCTTTCTACAATAAATACATTGATAAAAAATCAGTCTAGACTCAAATAAATGAAAATTATGCTTATTAAATCTAATGTCTGGTGTCAAAAGTGAGGTGTCAATCTTACCTATCTTACTTCTAAGCAAGGCAAGCAAAGCTGCTAATTATATATAATATTTAAGTTTAAATATAGAATTATTCTTCAAATATGGGAAACAATGGTGTGGTTGTTCTTTCTACAGCTATATGATTAAGACTACTTATGTCTCATTTTATGCAAAATAAATGACACATGATTGTGATTTAATTCATGTTAAGTAAATGTCTACAGGGATTTATGACAAAAAAAAAAACAAAAGCAATAACAATCCATACCTTGTTACTTGTCAATAACTGCATTCAGAACAGTGGGGAACAGGGAAAAATAAATAATTGCTCAGAAAAAAAAGCAACCCCATGCATAGACGAGAGGAGTAGCCTGCAATAATTTACACAGCGTTAATCTAAGGCTGCTGCTTGTAACACAGTGGTTGTAACAGTGGGTGTTATAAATTAATGGAGTTCTGTGCTGTCCTGTGTACTTTATTGTCCCTTCCCTAATGCCACCACTCCCAGATTGAAGGTGCCTCAATCCCCATGGCCAGTGCCGAGATTAGCGCGCTCCGTAAGCACGGGGCTGCGTTCGGCAGTGTTTGCTGGGCAAAGATAAGGCACTGACATTCACAATTTCCTTCTTCAGAAATTATAGGATGGATACGTTTCGGTGTGCAGAGGAAAACAAGAGCAGGAAGAGCCCCTGGTCCTCCCCTCCTCCTGGCGAGGTGAGGCACGGGTGGCTTCCAGCTGGTGCAGGTTGGATTTGGGGTCTGGTCTCCAACGTGACCCCAACTCTCCAAAATGGGCAGGGGATGACCCAGCACCCTCTGGGTTTGGTCTTATAAAGTAATATCAGGAAAGTCTTGATGTATCAATTTTAAGTCGCGATGCTGCTTGGTGGCAGAGGGGCAGCTGTCACCAGTGTGCCCTGGGGGCCCGTGGGACCAGCCCCAAGCACCTGGCCTGGCACACCCCATGGAAATGCAAACCTCCGGTATTTCGGGGTGAGACAAGAAGCCATATAACTGCCTGGCTGGATTGCTCAGCCTGTGTTGGTTATGAAGGATGATGTGAGGCTGTTCCCAGCTTTAAAAGGAGAATTTGTTTGAAGGTTGACTTTAGTGGGTTGTAGGTGCAGAAAAGGTGCTGAATCTGGCTCGAGGTAAAGAAGCCGGATTTGTTTGCAGGATTTACAGAGTTTGCTCTGGTCTGAGTGAACGTTGTCTCCTTTGCTCACAGGTCCTGCGCAGAGCCAGGAGTTGAACTTGATGATC
>WAAG01030902.1:7607-13196 GCA_013390105.1 Tichodroma muraria
CGTCCCTTGGCTTGCTGGATCAGGGGATGTGTGTGCAGGCTGCAGAGCGTGGCAGGGGCAGCGAGCTGAGGGAGCCGAAAGGTTGCTCGGTGTCCTGCGTGGCAGAGGCTGCACCTGCAGCACGTGGGGCTGCAGCTCTGCAGGGGCAGAGCAGCTGCCTGGAGCTGGATGGTTCCCCTAAGGGAATGAATGAGGAGGATTTCACAGAGGGGATTGAATTCATGAATCATTTTTATGTGGCAGACAATTCAAGGCTTATTCTAATGAGTAAAGTTATCACCAGTTTGCGGTGAGATGGCAATATCTTAAATTACCACTGCTTCAAAGCCATCTTTCATAAAGGTGAACCACGGTAAAGTCTGTCTCGTGATGTGACTCAGCTGGGTGGCTGTTGGACAACTGGTCTAAGGTGGATTTCCTGCAAACTGCAATCTGAGTGGATATGTAGGTTTTGTTCTTAGGGGGTTTTGAACTTGCATGTCCACAGGAAAGTTGCTGTCCTGGCAAACAGTAATTTTTTCTTTTGCACCGATGTCTGGTTGTCCTGACCTTTGGGCAGGACACTCTGTGTTTTTATTGTTTACAACAGAGTTATGTGGTGAATGGCAAGGTGTGAAACACATTCTCTAGGACAGGGGCTTGCACGCTCATTCCAGTTTTCCTGCTGGCCTTAGTGGGCTCCTGTGAAGTTTTAGGCAACTGACCTGCAACTAAACTCATAGTTGAGCCACAGCACATCAAAAAATGGAATCCCTCACCCCAACCCACATAACCATGGTGCCTGCACTGTACGGGGTGTGTGTTGTATTTCCTCAGTACCAAGATTCGCTCTATGGTTATTAGAAATATTTGTTTAAATGTTTAAGTAGTCCTCTAGCAAAAGCCCTGCAATTCCAGGCTTAGGGCTTGACACAAGACCATGTGTAAGCTACATCCCTAGTCCTCAAAAACCCTGAATTTTTGTAAAAGGCTCTGGAATGGACAGTGAACTCTGACCTCCATGAGTTATTTTCTATCATCACACTTGCTACTGCACCAAAGGACCGAGAAATGCCTGGCTATTTTTGATTGATGCTCCTCATAATAAACTCAGTGGGTTTTAAATTTCTTCAAAACTTTAGGACTAATTATATGACAACCTGCTGCCAAAATTTGTGTTTGGCTCCTGCAGTAGTTTGTGTTGGATTGCACTCTGGGTTTGAATGTCTACCATGTGCAATGGGCATTGACTTTACTGCTGTCAGCCCTTGTACTTTCTGTACAGTGTGAGACAATGAAGATCAGGTCAAGCTTTACTGTTGTGGTGGGTGAGTCTGGGAGCTGTGAGTGACACTGGAAGTTTAAGTCAAGTTCCAGATCCCAACTTGTGCTTTTCCAGAGCTTCATCTCCTTCTATACAAGTAGTTACTTGTGCTCTTAAGTGTTTTTCTTACTAACCTAGTGATTAGAAATTTTAAAAATCCTTTCATAGACACACCATTATTTTGAAACCTGCTGCATCTAATTAATACTCTAATTACTGAAATTGGTGATACACTTTATTGTCCTTACTCTCATCTCTTCTATTTATTAAGTATTGATCAATGTGAATATTGTACAGTGTAGTAATAATGAAAAATGTTGGCAGCATAGCTTCTTAACTGTAACTCTCACACCCATGCCAACCTTACCTATGGAGCTGCCTCATGAAGGTACAGTGAAGGTAACTCTTGGAAGCAAAGGGATGCCTGGAATTTTGTTCTCAAGGCAGGCCAGCTCTCCTACACTAAAATCCCCCGAAGGTATTTCAGTGAAGCTGCTCCCTGCTTTGGTCGGGTTTGTTGCGTGTAAGGCACGCCCAGGGGTTTGAATCCTGCCCTGTTTCCTTTCCACAGCAGTATTCCAGTCGCATCCTAAACCCCTCGATGTTTTGCAAGTCCCAGGGTGCATGGACTCTTTGCCATCTGCATTTGTTTTTTCCAGCTTGAAGCACCTGCAGACTAGCAAGGCAGGGTGAAGACTAACTTAAAACAAATGAGATGTAAAGGAGGGGGTGCTCAGACAGCACAGGACAAGGTAAATGCATCTGCACAGAAGGAACAGGAGCTACCTTGCTTTCCAAACCCCACACCACTCGAGCCAGAGTCATTTAAAACCAAACACTGCCAGCTGAGAGAAAAGAATTTATTAGAAATGGTTAATCACTACATGAAACTAAACTTTAGAGTATTTTTTTTTCAGTAGACAGCACTCCAGGCTACATACACAGTACTGTGGACTTTGGACAGCCACTGTGCTCGTAAGGTACATCTTTAGGATGAGACATTCAAGCAGCATGCACAGTGAGAAAGGGGGTGCAAGAAAACCCTTTTGATTTGCATAAGTTCACAGAAGGTACACTGTTGTAATTGTCTCCCGCAAGGCAGTTTGGATTGAAGGAATCACCACTACCCTGGAGGCAGCAAGGGGGCTCAGCTCCCCACCTCTGCCCTCAGTGCTGGTTCGGGCTGTGACTTTCCAGTAGAAGGTGTTTCAATAAATAGAAATACACCTTCCATCCTACTGGAACACAACCAGGACTCCGAGGTTGCCCCTTCTCAGGCAGCCACACCAGCAGAGACCTCACTGCTTTTCGGGAGAAACAGGAGCAGAGTCTACAGATTAAGGCAATGCATTTCTTTAATTCAACATAGAAATTGTAACAAACTGCATGTTTCCTGAAAAATTCCAAAGTATTTAGTTGTAAAAAATAAAGTTACTGATCACATGCTACTCTATCTGCTATTCTTCATTAGGTTTTGAAATACAGTGGAGCATCACTACAGTCACTGCCCCAACAATGTGGCAGCCAGTGACAGCTTCTCTTCCACCCAAGAACTGCAAAACAAGAAACTCATGACCCCTCCCTTCTCCTGTTCAAATCCTCCCTTGTTTCTTCCCACCTCCCCCAATTTCCGCCTCTCTTCCAAAAGAGGAAAAAAAACCCTTGAAACACTTATCTGACTCCTGAAAGGAGCTTTATAGCAAGGCTCAACTGTATAGACTAGAAAATGATATAAAAGTGATTAAAATCCAAAAATTCAGAGAAGGAAAATGTAGAAAAGTACGCATGGCGTGATAAACCAGGATACACATAGCAATTTGCTACATTTTTCAAAAAGTGCTAACCAATTTTAGCTTAAAATAGTTCAAGAGATCTTACAAATTGCTATCATAGTGTAAAACTGAGTATATTGAAAAGTCTAAAACGTGACTTGACTGTAGAAAATGTATTATATCTGTTTCTAATTTACATAGCATTTGTATTTAGGCACACAAAAATAAATATAGACAGTCAAATGCTTCATTAAAAGCAGAAAGTTATAGTTAAAACCAAGCAATCAACTGTTGTGACACACACCACATTTTTACACCTCTCTCTACACCACACGTGTGTACACAGGGGTGGATATCCCTTATGTCATCCTCAGGCTTCTGCTGTTTTCTGTCAAAAACAGGTAATTTGGGAACTACTGGCTACAAAGGGATAATTTCTCAGAGAACTCAACCGATACTTTCTGTTCAAATGTTTTATTCCTGCTTCTGGGCCAGGAGGCTTTGGGCTGGAGTGGAAGCCAGGCTGAGCCAACACCAAAGGCTGTTATGGCACAACAGGACTGGCGGGTTAGTGACGAGATTTTAATAGCATTGTGTAAGAGTACAGGCACAAATCAGAGTAAGGCTCCTTTGAGAAGGATCTCAAGCTGTTTGTTTGCTAAGGAGCACACGGTGATCTCAGTATTCCAGCAACTCTCCCTGCTGCTGCCTCAGTAAAACTGGTTTTACCTGAGGTGTAAGCTTTCCTCAGGCACATTCAGTGACCCTACAGCTGTTTTTAGAATGCTTGTGGTACCTCTAATAACCTCTCTCCAGTGCCCAGGGAAGCAGGAAGACACTTGGCTTCCGATGGCATGGGTTCACCAATACCAGTCTGGTGATCCATGCCACAGTCCCTAATCAATGGAGAGAAGTATTATGCAGCTGAGATTTGCACAACTGGCACTCTCTGGTCAACTGGGAACCTAACAATAAATTCCAGCTTTCTTGATTTTACTTGAAGAAGAAACTGTTGTTTCTGAACATGTAGCTTTAGTACAGTAATTTCCTGCTAGCCTAAGAGCACAACCTGAACTGAGGTTATCAGTGTGTGGTGATTGAGGGCTTTCAACACATAAAAATTATTCAAGTTATCCCACTATCTTGAAACAAATTGAAAAACATCACAAACAATACCAAGCAGCATAATTTTTATTTGGTGTTACAACAGCTGTGCAGCACCCATGCTTTTGGGCATCACGTTTTACTGTTTATGACTTTTCTTTTTGAAATCTAAACAGTTGTGTTCAGACAACTCTATGTGCTTTTTTAATATACACATTGTGACCCCTGCACTCAGCCTGTCCAGTTAACACTAGAAATATTTGTCAAGGCAATTAATTATTTCATCTTTGCTATAATTAGGGAGCAATCAAAAGAAAAAGTTTACTTTAATCTGACTGATCACATGTACTGTACATACCTGTTCCAAACCCAACGTACTCAAAGTTTCGAAGTTAATGCACTCTCTTATTCAAGTCAAAATGCTGTACATCTACGTATCCACACAATCATACATTCCTAATGATTCTTCTTTAGACCTTTATTCTTTTTAGAAATCTGTTTTTAAAAAGGAATAAAGAAGTTGCCCTGCAGATCTATATTTCTTTAGAACAAAACATTATACGCTACCTTGAAAAATAACTTTATCAAAACCAAATTCAAATCACTGTCATGTACAATTTTCAGTTAACAGTTCACATTGAAATTGCACTTTGCAGATAGAATAAAACTAAAAAATGAAACATTCTATTTCCTTTCACAGGAGACTGCATCTTCAGGATTTTTCTTCCGTGAATGCTTGTATTTGTCTACGTACGCTTTCACTAGATTTGCCACTTTTGCAGAATTAACTTCTCCGCTTTTGCTATGACAAACCTGCATCAGTTAAGAGAATAAAAACTTCTGAAACATTTCTATTCATTTGTCACAGTCCCACATTATTCATTTATTCCCCAACACTTCTGAGACTTCCATCCCAGGCAAAACATATTTTAAAACTCCTAATACTTTCTAATTGCTTCCCAAATACTTCTGAATTTCCATTCAACTCTTCCACACAATAACCAGGTTCTGTTCTGAGAAGCCAAAGAAAGCTCTTGTGGATGGAGAAAGAAGAAAGGAATTTTTGCTTCTCCCTCTTCCTCCTTTTCCAGTAACCATGAGCTATTCCCACAAAAATGACAAACCCACCCCAAAGCTTGCCCCAGGTGAAATTTGGGCAGCTTGGATTACTGGAACAACTTACTTTATCTACAGCTTTCCGCACAATTTCTTTGTATTCCTCCTTAGTGATATCTTTGTTTTGGTAGAAAGGTTTAATCGCGAGCTTGACCTCCTGTGCTGCTTTTTCTTGAATTAACAGTTTCTGAAGAGAAAACGAACTAAAGCATTACATTTCACTGCCTATGTACCTTTATCAATCACAAGTTAAAACTTTACAGGAAAAAAAAGGTTGCTACAGAAGATTAGAAC
>WAAG01030950.1:195-12901 GCA_013390105.1 Tichodroma muraria
TCAGTGAGACGCACTATGAGATGGAAAACAAAAATGAGGAAGAATTTAGCAATGACTTGGAGAATCCATTTTCGAAACAAAGCTGGTGGTTCCTAGATTTCAAAGCTAATGCGTCTATTTCTTATAGCATACTGTAATTTATATTCTAATGACTCTTTCAAGTTTGATTAAAACCAGTGTGATCATTTAAATAGGCATTAAAGTAATAGAGGTGTTTTTGAGTGTGGAATATTAGACAAATAAAATGTAACTATAGATCCCCATAAATAACTTTCTCCAGTGAGAGTTCCCTAGTTAAATACCCAAATGCCTTATTCAAAATGTGAATGTGGCTGTCCATGACTATTTTAAGAAATGACAGGTAAGTTTACTATTTATACAAGAAGTAACCAAGAACTTTTGCTATTGAAGAAAACTTGTAAATTAGGACCATATGGTATTTTTTTCTTTTAGTATAGAAAGCATGAGTTTCAACTCTCTTTATGTTCCCCAGACTGTTTGTTCTTTGTTCAGGAAGAGGCTAGAAAAATACAAGCTATAGGTGTTAAGCTTTCTTCCTTTTTCCAGTGTGAAGTCCCTCCAGGAATGATGTCTTCCCACCACTCTCTCCAGTAGGACTGCAGTGTGAAGGACAGTGTTTCCACTGCTTGCTAGCATTTGACTGTTACATTTTTAACGTAGCCTTTAGAGGCGCTCAAAGGAGGAACTGTTTCTGGGTGTACAAGCCAAGCATGTTTGTGGTGTTGAGATCCATGGTAGGGATTACACTGGAGGGACAGAATTCAAGCAAAATGTGATTTAGAAGGAAATCATCCCATTATCTAGGCTTTTATCACTTTATGTGTTTTTGTAATTATACATGGTGGTGGTGTCTTAGGTATTTGAGGGAGGCAAAATGTGGCTGGCCATAATTGGAATAATATGTGTGGAATCTCACATCTTCCTCAGTGTTGCATGTCCTGGGACCTGAACAGCTTCAAAGATGTAGGTAATAACAACCTCTGAAATTTGCATCATTTCCTACTTAGGAACTTGATTCTAGGATACAGGTTAGAAAACTGGCTACAAAATATTTATTAAACTGGCTGTTGAGGAGACATGCACAAATCCCAAAATGATGTGGCAATTTAGAAAGAAGGAGGAGGTGGCATATGCTTATATGTCTTGCTTATATGTCTTTCAGGTTATATGAATCCTGTAAACTGTTTCTACAAGAGGTGTTCTTGTAAGGTTAATTTCAGTCCTGCAAAGCAGGTGTTTACAGCAGAGTTTCCTCTTCCAACCATGTGCCTAACAATAGAGTGATTAAGATCTCACTCTGGGGCAGGCTGACTTTTGGCTGCACGTATGTGCCTGCAGGAGCATGTCTGCAAGCTGCTTTTATTATTCAACAGAAAGAACATATGCAGTTAATCTGAATATAGGAGAAATGCTTTGAGTTGGTCTTGAATCTGTAAGAAGACTGGTAGACAGAATGGAGCAGATGAGGCAAATAAATAGAAATTGATGGCAGCATTTTAATTTAAGCAATCAGAGCATCAGATGAACTGAATGCAAAGCTGAGCAATACATCCACTGCCCTGTAAAAATAATATATTTTATGCTGACTTTGCTTTGCTCAGTTTTTAATATGACTTGTTTTTGTTATGCACAATACAAAATGGCCTTGGATTTGCTGCCAGGGATGAAGCTGAATGTGTTGGAAGTTTTATCTGCACTGCTGAGCAAAGTAGTACCGTGTTGGATCAGTGAAAAAAATCTACAAGCGGCAAAACTCTACAATTCTACTTTGAAACCAGCAATAGTACAGTAATGAAGAAAACTAACACAAAAATGTGTCAGCTGTAGACAATTGTCTAAGGAGAATAGGGGTGCTGCTATCTCTATCCCTGTTAGGTAGTCTAATAAAAGATATGATCTCTGCCTACAGAGCACAGCCTTGCCTGGGGTGAGTAGGAAATTTGTGCACAGCAGTGCATTTCTTCCATGCTGCTCATTGACTCAGGAAGGAAAGCATGGCCTCTGTTTTCAGCTTATGTTTTCTGCAAGATGGCTCTGTAGCTGAAGAGGCTGCTTGTGTATTGTGGAAATGAAGTGTATTATATTTGGGAGCCTGCTCCTACGGGGTGGCTGCAACACACAGGTCAGTACTTGACTCAAGTGGCTCTCCCATGGAGTGACACATACACAGACTGCATAAGGCAGTGCTGTCTTGTACTTGTTCCCACAGACCCTCTTACAGCAAAGGGAGTGCTGGTGTCTGACCACAGTCAGGCTGAGTAGTGGGTCTTCAGTCACTGTTGTGCATTCAGGTTCTTTGTCTGTAGGGCCCTCCAAGTCAGGAGGTTGCAAGTCCAGAGTCTCCAACAGTGACTTTCAAAGTAATCCATAAAATCTTCATCACTCTTTGATCAAATAATGGACAAATTTTACTTTTATTCAGGAATTCTGCCTTTCTAGCTACCTTCTTTATGCACGGGATGCAATGATGGATTACGTGTGTGAAATACTTGTGGTTTCAGGCTGATGCTGGTGTAAATTGATAATTCTGGTAAAACCTTTACCTGTTATGAAACTGCTGACCATCATCCTTCATCTGTTCTTGGAAAATTTGGTTCCTAATTGATTAATTAATACACACCTCTGACCACAATCACATAAATCTTAGCAGTATCTCAGGTACAATTTTTAATTTCTCAAAAAAATTGTCATGGGATTGTTAACTTTTCTGATAACTTGCTGTATTAGTAGCAGTTATGCTTCTCAAATGAAGCAGTTTTTCATGTATGAGTTCTTAAATAGACAGAGAAAATTTTATATCAGCCTGCAGTGTGCTTAAGTAATTATAACTATCATAATTGAAGTCTAATATCAACAATAACAATTTAAATATATTAATAACAAATGGCTCATAAAATGCTTCCCATTTTTCTGTGGTGTACATGTCCTTGAGAGATTTAAAGTAATATAAAAATTGAAGTTCCTTTTCATTTTTTTAAGGAAATTTGCATTAAATGTATTCCACTGGTCACCAGAGAAAACTAGAATTGAAGTCTGGCTGAGAATTAAGCACTTAAACTTGGCAGTATTACTTCCTAGAATTCTTTTATTGTCTGCATTTTAAAAGAAAACAGGTAGGTTCCAAAATTAGAATTGGTTTCTTTTAAGATTAAGGTTAGTAAATCAAGTGAGCATAATTTCTGTGTTTTAAGCATTCACTGTTGTTTTACTCTATACCCCTTCTCTAAATCTTGAGATTCACAAGGCTTGGGAAGAAGGAAAGGAGATGCAGTAGTTGCAGGCTGTGCACATGTTGAGGGAGGGATTAAAATTTTTCTGTGGTCCGTGAAGAAAACAGTACAAGTGCCAAGCTGAGATGTTCACAGTTTGTTTTTCTGTCCCACAGCACAAAACACACAAAATTGTACGGTGCTAAGGAACAACCAGGTCAAAGTTTTATTGTGTGCACCTCATGTCCAAGTACCTTGCTGCTTGGGGGTCTGTGCAGGTGATGCTCACAGCCCCACAGGTGCCAATTTCCATGATATGCTCGGCCTCCCCTGGCACAGCTTCATGCCAACCCAGCATCTCTTCAGAAGGGAGAGGTGGCCAAGAGTGTGTTTTCTTGTGCTTCCCTCACACCAGCCTGCCTGACTCTAGAAGAGCTGGTTCCCATCACTGCTCTGAAGCATTAGTAGCATACGACAAGAGCATAGAGTGGGTTAGTGTTAGGGTTGGGAAGGGAGGGGAAAACGGAAAAGGGAAAGGGGAAAAGAAAAAAAGAAAAAAAGGAAAGGAAAGGAAAGGAAAGGAAAGGAAAGGAAAGGAAAGGAAAGGAAAGGAAAGGAAGGAGAAAAAGAGAAAAAGAGAAAAAGTCACTAATTCTGAGGTTTAAAGAGGCTTGAACTTGAATGAGACCTAGCATTTCTGTTCTGTTAATTCCAAGTAAAATCAGACAAAAAGGAAGATGAGTAAAGATAATGGAGAAAGAACAGAAAAACATGGCTTTGCTGCTAAAAGGCAAGGCTAGCAAGTCTAATTCTATTTCAGGGTATGCTAACAGACATTTTCTAACATTAACCTGGAAAACTGATGACCTGGCAAGGATAGGAATGTCTTTGAGTGTGTATGTATGTGTGTATGTGTAATGGGGAGCATGAAATTCTGTTTTGTATTTTGAGAAGTAGTAAGTTTTGTGTGTTTTTCTTTCATAAAAATTTCAAAAAATCTTTCAAAAACAACACTTGCATACCCCTTTATTCTTTCAGATCCCATATGTGTCCCTTAATCAAAACTTTTTGCTCCTTTTTTTTTTTTTTTTTTTTTAATGAAGGTGTAGGGTGAATCAATGAGGTACAGAGATGTGATGGTTTCTTCACAATCTTTCTATTTCTTTTCAGCACCTGGGGGGTGGGGCAGTTTCTGGGATCAGTATTTCATTTGATTTGGAGTGTTGAAACTCTGCCTTGTGAGGGATGTGCATTTTACAGCACTTGTCTGCAGGCAGTGTGAGATAATTCATGCCTGGGAACAGGCTTGTGCAAGGGCTACTTTGGCCTGACCCGCCGCACGTGCCTGCCCTGCGCTGGAGGCAGTGGAATTTCAGAAGGTACCTATTGTCCTCCTGAACTGGTTTTTCTGGCAATGGACAGAACTCCCCATGCTTTGCATGCAGTCGAACAGGAGCTTTGGAAGTTTAGCTTTGGCAATCACACTGAGGTAACATCAGGTGCAATCGGTGTGTTTGTCCTTTCCTGCTGCCCTGCTGGCAGTACTGTGAGGGAGGGGGGCTGCAAGCCCATTCTTGTAATAGTCAGACATTTTAATGGCGTGTGAAAGCCTGTGCTAGAAGAAATGTTTAGAAGTTTATAAGCACATAAAACTAATTGGGCAGACAAACCTTTACTCACAAAAGAGATAGTAAGAGTCTAACTCTAGGGTTTTTTTCAATACAGAAGTACAATTTGAAGTATAAAATTTCCAAATACTAATTCTTTTTACAAACTGTACAAATGTGTGCTGCCTGTGTTCCAGGGACTCACGTCTATGAGTCTTCAGATTGAAAATTTGAAATGTTCCATGATCTTGCGTTATGGTCTTATAGACATTGAATCTTTGAGTCCTGTTTTTCATAAATATGCAAATTTCAAAGTGCTTAGCATTCTCCAAGTGACCTGTACACTCAATATTTTTTTGTCTAAATAATCCACTCCAGAGATTATTTCTACTGTACAATAAGAAAGATAACTACGCAACCTCTCTGGTTCTGTTCCTGCTTCCTGCAGGAGAATGGAAATGTCAGGATATGCAAAATGTATAACAGCTTCTAGAAACTGAAGAAATCCTTGCTCCTGTTGCAAGGAGTAGCTCTGCTACAGTCAGGCATAGTGATCTCTGGATCGGTTTCTTTTTCCGAAAGAAGAGCAGTACGAAGAATATTGAGCAGCCTGGGAAGTAGACAAAGTCTATTGTAGCTTCCAAGTGTTACATTTTACCTCACTCTTCTAAAGTACTGCTCTGCAGAGTTGTTCACCAGAGTTCCCCGAAAATTACTGAACTATTGCAACTTCTTATATAAAACCAACTTCTGGACTCTTTCTCTCTAGACCCTTTTCTTTCCAGCAGTAAGAAGGCACAGCCATCAAATGCTGTGCCATTTTATAGGAATGGTGCTCAGCACCAAGGACCTTTATTTGGGACGTGCTTGCTGCAAAGAGCATTATGTTCATCTGGCAGCTGCTCAAGCGAGCTCAAAACCTGTACCTGTCAGTGGAAGTGCAAATAACTGAAGACATGCTGGGGTTCAGCCTGTAAATAGAGGTCAATAGTTGTAGGCAAACTTTGGTCTATCATTCACAAGGTGAATGCAATGATGGGGTTAGGGAGGGGCAGGGGTGGTGGAAGAGGCTGAGCAGTGAAGCCAGGACCCCAGTCTCACTGGGACAGAGGGTGCATCCCCTTTATTTTTTTTTCATAATTTAGTCCTTTGTTGGGGAGTGGGAAAGATGCCTGTACTCTTTCAAGTGTTAACATGTAGGTAGTAACACAGAGTGGATTTAACACTGTATGAATTCACATCTCAATGACTTTTTGCACTTTGCTTCACTTGGGAGACCTGTCACTGACATTCATTTAATATCAGGCAGGATTATCCCAGCAACAATATCCAGTGCAATCACAGAGACGCTTAGGTGTAGAGGTCCACATGCTATAGCTGGTATATTCTTGCAGGTATAGCTGGGGGTAATTTTAAAATACTTCTTAAGGTCTTTGTGTCTGCCACACCTTTGGACTCTGCACTGGATGGTTCAGAGCTGTGCTTCAGGCTGGGGCAGGGAAGAGACCAGCATCTGTTTGAAGAAGTGGAGCATGTGGGCTGTTTCTGAAAAGAGTTACAGGGAAGCCCAGATGCATTATCAGAAGTCTGGGGACAGAAGGAATGTTTGTAAATCAGATCTAGGTAAAAAGGGACATTGTAGTATTGCTACCTGAGTGATGACCCCAATGATTGCTCTGCTTTTGCATCATAGCCTGGCACAGCTGTTATCACAATGATCTAGGCAGCTTTTTAACAGGGAGATATGAGATTCAGTGTCCCAAAGAGTGAATTTATTCTGTTATAAAGTAGTTGAAACTACGCTGGAAGGTGGCAGTCCATTTGTAAGTGTAAATATTTGCTAATAGACCAGAACAGTAGTCTCTGAACCTCTTCCCCAACTTCTGCTCCAGTATCTTAAGCCAGCTGGCTGTGATGTCAATTGAAACACAGAGATTTCACAGTTTACCTCCAAGCAAAGATAGTGCATGTTTCTTTTCTTTGTCTGGGAGCACATTTCTCATATGCATGCTTCTTCGCTTTTTAAAGGTTCTTTGGCATAGACATTCTGTATTCAATTGTATCTGAGGTCAAAAGATTGTTCTGGAAGGAAATGTATTGTGTGTTGCTGCTATCCATGAAATAGCAAAATCTTGAAAAATACAGAAGACATAACAGATTAAATTAGGCTCACTGTACCTGGGCTTTTCTGGAAAACAAATAAAGGCTTAATTAGGGATTACGTATTGGGATACATGCATGGTTTCAATATAAATCTCCTATCCCACTGACTTGCAAAAGCCCTTTCAAAGTATTTGGTTGCAACTGCACATAAACAATAATCAGGGCAATATTTATGGAGTAATCAAGAAAGCTATGCATTTGTTGGATAACAAACTAATGTCCACAGCCTGACCTAAATACCTAAAAACCTGATAACTCTGTCATGAAGGTAGAGATTAGATTGCTCAGCTTTGACTCTGGAAGTTAATCCTTTTATTGTTGTTCCCATAAAATTTCAGACAAACATCACATTTTGCAGGGCTGTGTGATAAAATATCAACAGTATTTGCAAATTGTTACTCTTTTTGAAAGCTGAAGTCAGAAAGAGCTCTACTGACCATAATATCCCAGTTTTGCCCAAGACGTGTGGATATTTGCCTGTTGGGCTCTGCCTGGGGCTCGTAGCTGTGGTAGCAGATGACTTACTGAGAAGCAGCTAGTTCTTTGTTGTATGTAATATTACTTTATATTCAGCCTGCTATGAACAATCCTATGAATTTTTATTGATTTGTATTCAGTTTTAGCAAGTGTGTGAAAAATATACAGCCTATAATTATATCTACCTGTGCAAAACATAATACTGGAATGATTCACCTCCCTTGAAGAAGTTCTTACATTAAACATTTGTTTGATAGTTCTTTAAAAAGGTCACCTTCTCCTATTTTCAAATAGTAGGAAGCACAGAAATATTTTTTCTTAACTTTTCATTAATCATGAATTAAGTATTTCCTTTAATACTTGAAATGTAATTTTTTTTCTCCATTCATAGAGGTTTTATTTTCATTAATGAAAATAAATGTGTGTATTTACCCAACATATCTGTGTCTCCTGTTTTCATAGACAAAGTTTGCTTTGAACTACTGTGGAAGATTTTGTGTATTTTTATTTGAGACTCTCACATAAAGGCTGTATAAATACTGATATGGTTACACTCATGGTCAATTTTCAAATAAATGAGCAGTGTACCTGATTGCTTGTCATGCTTGGAAACTGAGAGCAGCGGCTACAAATATGCCCCATTTTTTATTGCATCATGTCACGTGCCACGTGTCAGCTTGTGGTCAGAAGCACCTGCATTTGTTTCTTTTGTCTTATGGAGTGGTCACAGTCTTGCTGTGCTTCAGACTCTGTGTCTCCCATCCTGCTGAGTGTGGGAATGTAGCGCTTTGAGTGGGTGATCCCTGTGGAGGCTGCTAAGCTGGGTGCATGGGAGCTCTCCCTGCTTCTGGGGCAGCCAGTTGTGGGTGCCCACATCCTCTGGGTGAGGGAAATACATGCTCCTGGGCCCTGGCACCACCAGCCTACTACAAATGCTGTATATCCAAGGGAAACTGTCCCTGAGGGTAACAGGCTGTGAGGTGTAGGCAGTAGATGCAGCCTTCTGCGTTAGCCTTCTCACTGACTCTAGTCTTCCTTTGATTTCTCCAAACCTTAATGAAAAGGTGGTTCAGAACCTTTGCTGAAGTGATGGTGGACTTTGTGTTAACCAGGAGTGGATGCCATGATTAACAACCAAATTCAGTTCTTTCCCAACCTGAACATAAATACGTCTTTTGTCTACTTCCACTCTTTCTCAGGCCACAGAATATTGTGGCTATAAATTAGTCCTCCATTATCTTGCTACTTCTTGCTACTCGGTCCCCTTCCTGCTGTACTGTAAGCAGGTTTGGAGGTGTTCAGAGTTCACTGACTGTTCGTAAGGGGATGTGGCAGAAGGGTGTTTGCTGACTGGGATTCTGCTGGGCTGAACTGTAAGCTCAGTGGCATTGGTGCTCTGCAACATCAGTGCATTCAACTGACAACGTCTTACCAAGCCTCATATGGTCTCCCTTTTAGGACCCAGAATCATTTTTTCCTTTGCACTTTGTTGATTCTATCAGTGATGAATACTGGGCTTTGGGTAATCAACCCTTTCTCTTTTCTGTTACAGAGCTCCAACATGGGAGGCAAACTGAGCAAGAAGAAGAAGGGATACAGTGTCAATGATGAAAAAGCTAAAGACAAAGACAAGAAGGCTGAAGGAGCAGCAACTGAGGAAGAGGAGACTCCAAAGGCGGCTGAGGATGCCCAGAAAACCACAGAGACCACAGAAGTGAAGGAGAACAACAAGGAGGAGAAGGGAGAAAAGGATACTCAGGTCACTGCCAATAAGACGGAAGAAAAAGAAGGGGAGAAGGAGAAAACAGTGACCCAGGAAGAAACCCAGAAAACAGAACCTGAGAAGTCGGAGGCTGTTGTCGATGCAAAAGTAGAGCCACAGAAGAACACTGAACAGGCTCCCAAGCAAGAGGAGCCGACTGCTGCCTCTGCTCCTGCTGCCAGTAGCGAAGCACCCAAACCCTCTGAGCCTAGCACCGATGCAAAAGCTTCCCAGCCTTCAGAAGCCACAGCTCCCAGTAAAGCAGATGACAAGAGCAAAGAGGAAGGGGAAGCCAAAAAGACTGAGGCTCCCGCAACGCCTGCAGCCCAAGAAACTAAAAGTGAAGTGGCCCCAGCTTCAGACTCAAAACCTAGCAGCAACGAGGCTGCGCCTTCTTCCAAGGAGCCCGCGGCAACAGCAGCACCTAGTTCGACTGCTAAGGCCTCGGACCCCGCAGCCCCGCCAGAGGAAGCGAAACCTTCTGAAGTTCCAGCGACTAATTCGGATCAAACCATAGCAGTGCAAGATTAAATTGGACAGCCTGTTGAAACAACCACTTAAAACAACCTGTGTCTTTTTTTTATTTTTTCAGCTATACTAACTCGTTTCAGATCTGAAATAGCAAATACGTATTGCCCAGAAAAGAAGGAGAAAAAAAAAAGGAGAAAAAGTGAAAAGGATGTCCCATCAAGTGGGGAGGGAGGGAGGGGGGAGAATCCAAATAGTATTTTTGTGGGGAAATATCTAATATACTTTCTGCCAACTTGACACAAGTCCTGGATTAAAATAAATAAATAAATGGATGTCTGAAAGTACAGCACATCTTTTGTATCTGAACTGCTGTAAATGCACTCCACCAGTGTATCAAAATCTTCTTTTTGTTCTATAATGGGGTTTGGGAGTGATGCGTTTGATTCTGCCCACTGGGTTTGTGCCAAGGCAATCAGATCTTTATGAAAGCAGTATTTTCTGTGTTTTTTTTTTTTTTTTTTAATTTACAGCCTTTCTTATTTTGATATTTTTTTTATGCAGTGGATGAATGCCAACTTTCAGACAAGACCCACTTAGCTGTCCACATGTTTCTCAATGCCAATCCTCCAATTCTTCCTCTCCAAATATTTTTTGGGAGTAAAAAGCATTCTCATCCTACTTAGCCTACCTAGATTTCTCATGACGAGTTAATGCATGTCCGTGGTTGGGTGCACCTGTAGTTCTGTTTATTGGTCAGTGGAAATGAAAAAGTCTGCGTTCATTGCAGTTCCAGTTTCTCTTCCATTCTGTGTCACAGACACCAACACACACTCATTGGAAAACAAATGAAAAAACAAAATGTACAATGGATGCATTGAAATTATATGTAATTGTATAAATGGTGCAACAGTAATAAAAGTTAAATAATTTAAAAAATATATAAGTGTAAAGACTGATTAAATCTTCACTCTCATCCCTTGAGAACTAGGCAAAGGAGGTTCTTACACTTAGAGAAGAAGGATTATGTCTGGAGCTGTTAACTTTCCTATAGTCATCCTCCAACAGCCACAAGTGTTCTTAGGTGAGGCTGGCAGAAGCGACCAATGAACAGTGTATCTCATATATTTTTTTATCCCAGTCAAAGTAGAAATGGCTTCTGCCTGCCTTGACATGTGAAAAAAAATTGCTCTCTTGCTATTTTGAAGAGCCACAGGCATGCTGACTGAGATTTAATTGGAACTAAGACAGTGGATTTGATAAAATGATCTTTTGAAATGAGGCCATTAAATTTAATCCTAGTCCTATTAAAGCATTTCTAGTGTTGATACACTTTGTTCTTTTCCCCATTGCTATTATGTAGGAGATAAATTACTGCTGCCACAAAAGGCCTGTCTTATGTACTTCAAATATGGATAACCTTGTGTACCTGAGTAGAGTTTACTCCAGCATGAAGATTTTTCACTACTTTTGCCTATTTGCTTCATTTTTACTCTACAGAACAGCTGAGTAATTGAACTTTCTGCTGAGTGGTGTCATTGGTGGATATGAACAACTATTTCAGTGCAGAGCCCAGGATTCACAAAACTAGTTAAAGCAGCATATTTGGCCTGCCTATTAGTAAACTTTTAGGCAGAGCAGAAGTTCTGAAAGAAGTGGGCAGTGGTAAATAGAAACCCAGCTGGTACACATACCAAAGGGATGAGCAGGCTTGTATTTAGTAAATAAGGAAAATGGTGTTTTAAAATGGTATAAATTATTGCAAATACTTTCTCTCCATGCAGTGAGGATGATTCACTCTACAGTCTTGCATAATACTAATCCTAATTTTTTTCAGAATTACAAACTTCCTGTACCATGCTGGCGATACTGTTACGCAGCTGTGCACCTGGGAGAAGCTTACTGTAGCAGGCAGGAATAGTTCAGTTGGGTTTAGATCAGGTCCTTCACCTTCATGAATCTTGCACCACCATGAAGCTTTTGCATCCTTAATGTGATGCTGAATGCAGTCTTTAATTCTTTGAGGTAATTAAAAATACCCCTGTGCTCCACAGCTGTATCCAAACCCAGCAGCCCCTGCAGCTGTGGACCGCAAAGTCTTAACACACGTGCTGAGGTTCTCACAACCTGCTTGCTGATGGCAGTGTCATCCCAAGAGCGTTAATACTACAGAGGAATGTTGTGCCCCACGTGGCTGGAAATCAGTAGCATATGGTTAAAGAAATATGCACTTGTGCTTGGGAAACTGAGAGTCAGCACAGCAAAAGGTCAGTGCACTTAAACACCTTCAGTACTCTCAAAAATAAAAAAGGAAAGTTGCCATATGATGTTTTAAGTACTTTTATTAATAGAGAGGTCTGAAAAGTTGGGGGTTTTTTTCATAGTTGCTAAATTTCTTAGTGTATAACTTATGTTTAAAAAGCATTCTGGCTGAGGCCACTGCTCCAAAATGCTGCTGTTCTATACCTACATGCACAAGGAAAGAAATAATCTCTGTTCAAAGAGCTTATGAACTAAACATATATGGTTAATAGAAACGTGATGCATGTTGCTTGCCTGAAGAGCCATGAGAAGAGGTGAGAGCCTAGAGGCTTGATTTTTTCAGTCCAGTGTCTCATCTCCAAGATACTCTTTTTCTTCTGCATTATAATCACTCTTTAATGACAATAGAAGTATGCTGAGGGTACAGAGCTAACAGGCATGTTAATGCTCTGAGCGTAAGCACATTGCAGATAACCCTAAAGGACCCAACCCTTTTGTGAAAGTGTGCCAAAGGAATAGAGAAATTCAACCCTGGGAAAGAGCCTTTGCTATTGTTTAGAGTCCTCACAGAGACATGTTTGCAAGGTCTCCCTTGTTTTGCCCTGGAAACTGTCAAGAATCTACTGCTTTCCATTCAACAATAGGAAGGTCAGTGCCATTGGCTTTGCTCATACTTTGCTTGCACTTGCACAGCCGAGAGAAGCTCAAATGTACAGCAACTTTTCCTTTCCTTTCCT
>WAAG01030953.1:3191-14833 GCA_013390105.1 Tichodroma muraria
GGAAGCCTTCATCATCACCAAAGACATTTTAGGTATGTGCCCATTTGCTGAGCAGAAGGGGGAGGGAAGCACCTCCCAGCACTGCTGCGATGGGAAAGTTGGGACTTCTCCCACAGAAAGCCCAAGCACATACAATGGGTGAAGGACCAAGGAATTCATACAGCTAATTCACAGCTGAACAACTGCTCAGTGGGTTGCTCTGATATACCAGGACTGTATGAAATTAGAAAATGTTGTTACTTCATGCAATCTTCAATAGAAAGAAGCTTCCTGACACAGAACAGACATAAGCAAACATTGTAATAGGACTAATAGTGGATTTACAGGAGTGAAAAGACCTATTGAATATACACACACAAAAGCATAATTTAATGCGTAAAGTGTCTGCCTCTTGATGAATAGGTTGGAAATTCAATAGTAAAAAACATGCAAATGGCCATAAGATTTTTAAAGGGATAAAGTCTGAAAATGGTCTGGTTTTCATTCTAATAGAGTTACCATGATAGTTTTCCCATAAAGTCAAAGCTCCTTTATTGCTAATTGGGTTTGCCTGCAGAAAGCTCAGGCATTCAAACACTGTTTCCTTTCCTTTTATAATGTCTTGTTTTATAAAGTAGTCATTCTCATTCATGATCTCTTCTTTGACGAAGAAAACATATTTAGATTCCTGTGGGGGGAAAATAAAATACTGAAGGTAAAAACTCTATTATTGTAATCAGTTAATGCCCACAGGTTAAGGAACAAGGAAGGGAGAGAACTGTCATCAGAGAGAGAGGAAATTCCCTACATGTTTTTCAATGCCTATAGCCAGAGCTGGTTTTATGATTTACATTATCATATCTGCATGGGAAATCACAACACATGCACCCCAACATTTATAATTTTCTTATGTTCTCATGAGTGCTGGCCCAAGCAGAAGAGGTGTAAGTGCTTGTTCCTAAATACAGACGTTGAAAGCAACAAACACTAATGTGAAATGATACATTAATTATTTTTAAATACATATATCTATTGTTATCCCATTAATATTGTAGGGTTACATAAAACAAGATGCAGATATTTACTCAGGGTACAGAATGTTTTTCTGCTGCAAGGCTAGTTAGTTTAAAATACCTTATGTACATTTTACCCAGCAAAACATCCCTTTTTTATCTTAAGAATCTTAGGAAACCCTTCGAACAGCAGGCTGCTTGGCTTACAGAGTAGGAACAAGTTCAAAACATTGTCAGAAGAATTTAAATTCTAATGGTTATGTTTCTACTTTCACACAAAATTTGACTTTAAAATTCTTAGTGGTATCACAGCATGTGAATCAGCAGCTATGCTTTGTCTCAAACCTCATCTACATTGGACAAATGTACCATGACAGCAACATGACATCTGCAGTGAAACACCACATCAGAGCTTCTTGTATGCCTATATTTGATGAAGTTAAACTGGTGTTAGTAAGGTAGGATGTTTAGCTTTTACTACCGTTTCTATTACAGTTCTTTACCAAGACTGAAACTTCATTGCTCTTAATTACAAATACCCTTAGAGACAGGGAAAAACCTTTCACCCAAAAAAAAAAAAAAAAAACAAACTATATTTTATAATATTTTAATTAATTTTTTTTTAAAAAACTGTGTTACATCCTGAGAAACAGCACTGAAAACAATGCTATAGTCTCACTGAAGAAATATTCAGAAATTTATCTTCTACTAGTAAGTTCTGACAGGGCTTTTTCTCTTTCCTGGCTAACCTCTACTACTGAGTATCAGCTTGCATTCATTAGCTGTGTGAGGACCTGTGATGGAGAATTGATGAAGGTTAAAATTAAATTATTTTATTTAGGGGTTACCTGTGGTCATCCTGTGGATTTGCTGGATTTGGTTCACTGTCTTCTGCCAGCATAAGGAGGGTATGGGGCAGAATAAATGATTTCTTTTCAGGTAAAACAGTGGTTCCATTTCAGGTAAACAACCCACACAACTGCAGTTATCTCTGCCTTCCACTTTGTCCTACAAATTCAAAATAAAATTCTAAACAGTAGAGTGCCGGTTATCTTTTAGTTTATCTTTTATAATGGTGAATGGTAGATGCACATCCACACACATGTACATATGTACTGGAATACATAAGCTGAGAGCTTCTAAATAGCACTAAAGCAGCATCTTTACCTTAAGACTTATTTAAAAGTGAAAATGCCAAGTTCCAACCTCTACTAGTTTATACAAAAGTAAGAAGCATCTCTGACTTGTATACAAACTCCCAGTAGGAACAAGAACCTAAGGGAAGTAAAAGGGTGAAAACTTCACCCCATAATGTTCCTCCAGGAGACAATCATGTAATAACCACTTGACAATTTTAAAAGGGAGCTAGAAGATATTAGTCACTGAGGAATTCGTTTTGCATCCATGACATGTACTGCCAAGAGAAGCTACTCAGTCAACAGTAAACTATCAATAAATTATGAACTTTCTTCCAGTTGTCAGTATTTCTTCAAGGAGGGACTTAACATAAATCACTTCATATTGAGACACTCCTGATTCAAGGTATCCAAGCATATTCTGGCATTGCCTTTTACTTTTTGGCATTACTGGTTTCATTTTGGACAGCTTCTTCATTATATGTAGAACAGAAATTATGGATTCATGAACCAGAAATTATGGATTCATGAACTATCTGATGCATAGTGCTACTGGTAAGGTGTTGGTCAGAACATAGAGATGTAAATGTATCATTTCTTTTAGCAAAGTGAAGCACTGAATATTTGGAATCATTAACTGGAAGAAATATCTACAGGTCGTAATATGCTGTTTAGTTCTGGGCCTGAAAATTAGTCACCACCTCTGACACTTGTTTGGCAGCGTTCTGGTTTTCAGCCAGGACAGAGGTAATTTTTTGGCAGTAGCTGCGGGGGGTGAGCCTGGAGCCTTTGGGACATGTCTGGGCTGTTTGTCCAGACCACCAGGGGGACGAGAAAGGCACTCATTTCGGGGAAGGTGGGAATGGTTTGCGGCCAGGAAAAAGCAGTTGGCTCGGGGGGGGTCCATTCACCATTGCTCCATGTCTCAACGTAGCAACAGGTTGGGTCAGTCAGTGAGCATTTTTTGCGTGTAAATCACCCTCTTTTTGTATACTTCTGTTATTGTTATTGTTATTGTTACTGTTACTGTCTGGGTTTGTATCTCATTGCTGTTTTCAGTAAATAGCTTTTATCTCAATCCATCTTTTTAAACCTTTCTTGTGGGTCTAATTCTCAACCCTACCCTGAGGTGAGAGAGGGGAGGGGACAAAGGGCATCTAGTTTGGGAAAGTCTTAGGAAAAGGGTGTGGGGGTAACTAAATTGCAGGTTGCTGTTCCTAAACCACGACAGGCAGCGATGATATTTTCAGTCAGGAAAGCAAGAGATGAACTACGAGCTTTGTGGTGAAACTTCAAAACACCTGTCACATCCTCAATGAATTCTGCCGTATGGAGTTACAAAATAAATTCCCTTACATTATCTGACAGGCGATGTTTGAAGATCTGGCAAAAAAGGGAAAAAACATCACAAGCACTTCTCACCTGTGCAAGACAGATACATGTTCTGTTGTCCTGTTTTTCTCCTTCTGCCTGTCAGTTCTCTCAGAGCTTCAAGCTGGAGCTGACTGAGCAGATCACTTGTCTGCTCAGGAAGAGCTTTTCAAAGCATAGATATAAAAAAAAAAAAAAAACAGGAGAAATACTCACTAAAATCTTCAGGAAATAAATGTGCAAGTTTTCACTGGAGAATCCAATATTTTTACACCCAGACATATTTCTTAGTCATTGTGTATATAAACTTCTCATAGCATAACTTGTAACGCCATCAGAGATAACTATGTAAGCAAAAGTCAGAAAATTCTCTATGAATTACTTGTAGCTTAAGAAAATATATGAACAAGCCCTCTTGAGAAGTAGCAGCAATTCCAGTGTAATAAGGACCTCAACAGCCCAATTTCTATACCAGAAGGAGATGGACTGTGCCATAACCTGGACCCTATCTAGCATTCATAATTGTATACCAACAATATCAGTGTCCTCTCCACTGAAAGTAATAAATTATTATGGAAATAGAAATTAATTTGAATTCTGAAAAAGAAAATAATAAAAAAACAACACAGACTTGCTCTTGCAAGGAACAATACATTGCTCTTGCAATGACACAAGGAACAGTACTCCTTCTGTTCTGAAATGTACTTTAAGAGCATGTGCAAAATTTCAATGACTTGGTTTTATGCACGGCAGAGTATTGCTCTGTGTAATGGCCTTTGAACAAACCAGCCACAGAAGGTGGTCCTTTTCTGAGTCACCATTCATAGCTCCTAGAGCATGGACAGGCAGTGGAGAAATATTCTTAATTTGAGGAATGACAACATGTCTGTAAAACTGTCTGGTTTAAAAGCTTCACCCAGGCTTTCTGGGATAAAACTTGTGATTTTTTTTCTTGAGAGGATAAACAGCTATTATATATAGACCATCTTGTGTTCATTAGCTAATGCCCAGCTGTGAGATGTGCTGAACTTCAGCATCAAACAGTCATTAGTGGAACATAATTTGGTGCTTTACAAACATTCAGTAAATATAGTAATGTTTATCAGAAATCTCACACTAAAACTTAGGAAATAGCATTTTTCCTTGTTTTCTGAGGACTGAGGTCAGAAAGAACTTGTACAATATGCCAAGACAAAAATGATCAATCTGGCTGAAACTAGCTGTCTTGTTAAATGTAGGTTAAAAACCAACAACAACAAAAATTTGAGAAAGAAAACTAACTAGGGTTGAAAGATGAAGCAGGGAAATTGGTTCAATGACAGACATTTCCTCTTCACAGACCATAAATCAAGTCTTCATCAAAGTACTTGGCTGTGGTCTTGATCATAATGTGTAAATACTGTACAAAGTTTAAAATTATTTTTGTAATGTTAACACATTTCCTGTGGGATTGGATCCTTCAGCAATGAAAACGCTTTTATTCCAGGTTTACACAGCAGGTAACTGGCATTTTAAAGATTATGACATGCTAAATAGCTTTATTTAGGTGCCCAGTCTTCCTGCTTTCAGTAATACATTTTTTATTTTAATCAAAGTGTCTCTATAACATCTTGGCAATGACCTAGCTATAAACAAAATTAAAAATCTGGAATTAAACTTAAGCTCTCATACCTTCTTCTCTGTTCTTTATTATATTCACAAAACACAGTAGAAGAATCCAGCAGTTCTATAGACAGAATTCATTAGGTAAACTGTTGTTTGTGGATGGCAACAAGTATACAAGCAGCTTTGGAACACTTATTAGTAAAATTATGTACAAATAAATAGTTATTATGGCTGGAAAAAAAAATGCAGAGAAAAAATGTTTAAAAGTGCATTCTAGCAATATTCAGGTTAAGGAGCTAGGGATGTAACTAAGGATTTAATGAACCACAAACAATTACTTTGAAAATTCAAGGCTTGTGGCAATTCTTTGTAAGTTCCTTTGTAATTGTAGTACCTACATTCAAAGTTTGGAAAAGGACATTCATGGCTACTAACCACCTAGTGACCACTCTAAAATAAAGGAGAGGAGCCTCCATGGTGCTACACAGAAAGTGGGGAGAAGGAGGCCTATTCCAGGGTCTGGAGCCAGTCTTTGGTTCTGCTGAGAGAGGTGACACCACACAGCCACATCTAGATTTCCACATTGGCCTGGTTTGAATACACTGTTATCCCAAATGCTCTGATCACCAACATCATCATGGAGCTATGAGTAGCAGGTTTCCTACAGAGGCCCAAGAGGAGCAAAAGTCAAGTCATGGTAATGCCTGAGGGAGGAGATGCTGCCCAGACTCTTCTCCCCATGGTAGTCATGGACCTCAGCTAGCCCTGCATAACTGGACTGTCCTCCTTTTACTGCCTTTGCTGAAGGTTTCTTAATCCTTGCACACAATTTAGATAACAAGAGAAACAAAGAGAAAATGGAGTAAATTCAAAGAAATAAAATAATTTGCAACTGGTATACGAAGAAATTTTTAACAAAAGAATGCATTTAGCAGCTGTGGAAGAGAGATTCAAGCTATGCTCATGCAGAAAGCATCTATATGAAGGCAAAGGAACTGCTTTACCATGTCCATAATACAGGTCAGTAGGTAAAATGAAGAAATCAAACATTTAGGGAATGTCAGTCAGAGATGACCCTGACAGTCAGATGTCAACAGTTTGGAAAGAAACATCTCCATTTTTGACCTGGAGCAATCCAACTGAGGCGAGAAATGTGCCTGGAAATATGAAAGGCAGCAGGGAAGCATCAGCTACTCACCCTTGCATTGTCTGCAGCTGAACTGAGCCCCCACTGCTTTGAGGCAAGTATTAATCATCCGCTGGCACAATGGTATTACAGCAATAAAACAGTCAGATTTTAAACAGTCTTGAGTGTCTTTTCCTTCCACAGAAAAATAAAGTTTCACAGATTAACACAGAATTGCGAACTCTTATTCTATACATGTATATGTGTAAACAGCTTATTTTCTTTTATTAATTCCATTCATTTCAGCTCAGCCACAGTGAAGGTCTCCTGAAACATCTATTCTTGCAAAGCTTCATCTCCATGTATTGAAAAATTTTGGATGTTTCTAAATAGATGACAGTCATGAAGTTGGCACTGCTTGAGCAACAAAGCCTATGTTAGTCCAAGTCCAGACAGCAACAGAAAGTAATTTGAATTGAATCACATTAAATAAAAGTACTGCTTTTATCTCTAGAACTTGAGTTTTGTTTTTTAATATTAAAAAAGTATAAAAAAGATATTACTTCACTGTGGATGAAATGTGGAACAGATCAGGTAATGAAGATGAAGAATATGTCACTGCAAGAAGAGATTTGGGAAGGAAAATGCTGTCACTGCATGAGTAGTTGTCTCTACAGCAAATTAATTTGTCTTAAGAGCATAATGAAACTTCTGCTGCTGTAGCATCTCTTATTGCATCTCTTCTTTGACTGTGCCTCCTGCACTGGCTTTCTTTGTGCAGTCATATATAGCATTTTGCACACACATTTAACTCTATGAACTCCTAAGACTCCACAATATGCACCGCCACTGTAATTATCACTATTCAGGGAGCACATCCAAAATTTTGAGTACTAGGACACCTTTAAGCATGACAACAATATGGTCCCAATATATGAAAATTTCAAGTGTTGAATTATGATAATTGAATGGCTCATCTCATCTGATACAGTAAATGTATTAGAGGAACACATCTTTATTCCCTAGTTATCTCTCCTATTGATCCATACTGGAAATCAAATTTTGTAAACCATTTATTTTGTTAAGCCCTTTTGATTTTATGTAGAAATGGGATGTTTCATTCTAATTAAATATTCAGCACAATTTTTCTTGCAGCACAATTAAAACAGCCATTTATGCCCATAACAAGACAGTTACCATTCTGTGTCCTGCAGCTAATTGCCATCATTCATAAACACAAGCTATGAAGAATTTTCAGTGGTGCACACCTGCCCCCTTGTGCCCGTTTTACATGACTGGCTTTTTTCTCCCTTGCTAATCAACTGCAGCTCACCCAGCCCTGAAGGGCTGTATTAAAACCTCACATGCAGATATTCTGCTCCTCATCTTCTTTTTTCAGTGTACGACAGAAAAAGAAAATAGATATTGGTGTATATCTCCATCTCAGCTGCTGGACCTTTTTTTTTTTTTAAATGCAGGGAGATTAGAAAAATGGGACTAGGTTCACAGCTATCAATCATAGGTATGTCAGAGGATTGAAGCAAATTACTGTGGCCAGTGGCAGTTTCTGAATGTCTTCACTGCACCATGCGAAGAGACCTTTGCTCTCATCCCAATAGAAAACTGCCCAGATAAGAAAAGAAACAAGAGAAGCTTGTTCTGCCCTGAAACAAGAAAGAAAGTAAACTATGAAGGCTGGTTTTCATGATAAAAACCTACCACCCTTGGAAAATGGTTGGCCAAGGGAGACATTGAATGCTTTCGAGCGTAATTTGATTTGTAGAAAAAAAACTAAATTCAGGAATGTTTCTTCTGTTCCTCCAGGCTTTGTAGCTGGACTGGAGAGTGTGAAAAATATTCATCACAAGTGCTCATATATCCACCCAGAAGAATTACTGCTTGAACATCAACTACCCCTTCCTACAGGCCACGTGCAGGGGTAAATGGCAGGGCTCAGCTTCCAGGTAATGCAATCCATCACAGCCCTGGTACCTCTGGGGTACCTCAGGCTCAGCAGCTCCTCCTGCCTCCCCTGGGTCTGTATTCCCTCCTGGCACATTGGCTACACCACCTCCATTGCTGTGCTCCCACCTCCAAGTTAACGTCCCTGTGTTCCTCCTGCCACAGCTACTGCTCTGATGGTTGAGATAAAAACATGCATTAAAGTAGAGAGAAAAACTTACATAAAAACAACAAAAAAGGAGGGCTCAGAAATCTGTAGGTATTGAGCCCATGCTGAATGGCAGGGCTGATTTGCAAAAGGTGACAGGGCAGGCTGTTTTGCAGAAGGTGCCCTCAAGGCCACTCAACCAGAGTGACTTGCCCCGAGGAGGTTTGCACTCAAGACCTGCTGACACAGTAGAGGTGAGGTAACACCAGCTCATCAGTGGCAAAATGTCACTTCCTCAGAGCTTTGTGAGGAGCACCCAAGCCATTAACAAAGGTGGGATAAAATTAGGATTTGGCCCTTACCTTTTTCCAGGTGTCCCATTCCTGCTTGAGGATTTCCTATCTGTTCAAGGCCAACATGAGCATTCTCTCACCCATTCCACACGATTTAAATATGACCCATGATGTGTTTAGCCACACAGGATGTACTGAGTCAAAGTCATGCACTATGTATCATCCCTCCGAATTTTCTTGACAGCAGGTAGGAAATGATGAAGCCAAAACAAGATCTTAAACATCTCCAAGCTGAAGCCCTTCACCGAGGATGGCACAGGCACCCATCAATCCCCAGTCATGTTTAACAGCCCTGAACTCTTTGCTAAGAGGGTGTATGTCAGATACTATTATAAAAAGTCAAGAAGAGATGGTCTTTCAGAGCATGACTTAGTCATCCAGTAACTCAAATCCTCATCTATCATTTGTTTGTTCTTCTCACCATCAAAGCAATTTTGAATTAGTATCTTGCCCGAGAATTCAGAACTGATATCCTTTTCACTGATAATGTCCCCTTTCACATAGCTTAATTAAATATTCCTTAAACTAAAGAGATGGATAAAAAGTCAGCATAGCTCTAGCCTAGTTGTTAGATACTTGGTTTAAGTGCAAACAAAATTTGATGATCCCTAATTCAGTAAGCATTTCACTATTTATATTCAATTCATTAAAGAATGATGACTGGTTTCGTAGAGCACGCTGGAGTGTTACAATGTTCGGTGAAATTTCCAACATCACTCTCTAATCAGATTCAGATTTCAGCTGTAATTTGAAAAACCACTTGCCTCTCATCTTCCTGGTTCTGAATCTAAATATATTATAAAATATGCTTCTTTAACCTTGTTTTTGCCTCAGCTGAACACACAGCTTGATACAGACAAGAAACAGAGCAGATTAAGTAACCTTGGTCTGGACCAAGAAACAAGGTCCCTTTATTCTGATTCATGGTTTCACACCATTGCCTTCTGAAGCTATATAAAGCTGTTTCATCCTGTACAGAACTCTACACTGCATATTTGTACAGAATTTAAATGAAAAAAAAGCTTTTTAAATACACTAAAGCACAGACTAAGTAATCTTGTTCTACCTACCTTATTTAGCTGTGAAGTTCTGACCCAGTTGTAGATTCCCTATGAAGGTGATCAGGGTTAAAGCATGTCGCATGTGAAAATTCTCTTGTTATTTAACTCCCCCAAAAAGTGATTCAATTAACTTTAACATATATGGTCACTAGACCACCAGTATTTAGAGAAGGAAGAATTGGGGGGACACAAAAGTGTGTGGCCAGTGCTCATGCCCTTGTTTTGAATCATTTTGTTCTAGTTCAGATTACAGTTTTGGCCTTGTTGTAGGAGGCTAAGTCCTGTTCATATTCTTGATCCCTGAGAAAGTGCTGGGAAAAAGAAGGCTTAAAATAAGAAAATATACATCTGTAGGATGGCAGAAAACCCTCAAATTAGAGGACCTGATGTGTCCTATTGGCTTAGCCATTGTACCATAAGCTGAAATAGAGAGAATATCAACAAAAACATAAGCTGCAACAAGACAAATCAGCACTTAAAATCAACCTGTCCAAAAGCAGCTGCCGCAGTGCTGACTTTATAGCATCTGGAAAATAAACCAATTTGCAAAGTTATAATTTTACTAATCTCACAGAGCACTGATACTGCAGTGATGGTTGCTGTTTTCAAAGGAGTGACAAGCTGAGAAAGGTCTTACTGGAGTCTTTGCTAGGTGCTTGCTCTAACATCAAGATTTTCACTGTTGCCATTGTAGCATGTGTCCTTCCTCTCATAATAATCACAGCTGTCTAACAGAGCATCATGGCCAGTGGCATTTGAATAGGGAGTATGTTATTTGTGCAATATGTTTCTTGAGGGTGGAATAAAGAGCCTTGGAATGAAGGATATTTTGCAGATGCTACTTAGCATAGCAATGAAAAAATCGTATGAAGAGAAAGTTACTTGAAATACTCCAGTGTTTGTGGTCTTTTTCCCATGTCACGCAGGTAACTGCTACAGGGAATTCAACACTGAACATGAAGCAGAGCAAAACCATTTTAGTGGGATTTAGGGGCTGAAAGAAAAGGCAAGGGAGCAAAGTTAATATTTTGGTAACTTTAAGATTTAAAAGCATAACTGCAAAAAGTTGTCTTCCAAGGCCTTACATTCCAAGGCCTTCCAAGACATCCTTGAATTCTATTCTTCCACTGAAGATAAATTTCTCTAACAGCACGCTTGTCATGCTGAGGGGCAGAGCTTTCCCACTACTTTTAATAAATTTAGAAAAAGGGAAAATAGTGGTTAGAAATGCAAGCATGCTAATCATCAGTTCAAATGCCTAGCTCCATCTTGCACATGGTTTGCCAAAACTTTCCGATTAACTTTCTTTATTTCCATATTGATCAAGGAATTGTTTAAGCTGAACAGCTAGCTAGTTAGCTATGAATAATTGTTATCTAATTCTTGTGTTTGTTTTGAACTGCTAGAGTAGAAATGAAAATTACAGTCTCTTGAATAGCTGGGTCACTCAAGTAAAAACAAACTCGTTTCTCAGTTGAACCACTTGCCAGCAAGACCTGATCTGCCACTTATCCCATTTGAGATATCCACACTGTATAATAGCTGCAGTCATCAAGGGCTGCCTGAACAGTCCCTCAGAGCATAATTCACCTAACACATTTTAGATGCATGCTTCCTAATGTCAGTATAAGCTACAAAATTGGAGGATGTCAATGTCATCTCCAGTCAGAGGAGCTGTAAGTCAGAAAAAGTGTTTATTTTATAATGACATATTTATTTATAGAAAGGCAGGTACAGATAGTCACGTCTCACAGGGATCCCATCTGATGAATACAGAACAAGCAGTGCTAGGAACTGGAAGGTTCTGGTGAGCAGGATAGTGCCTATCCATCACAGCCTCCACAGTGAGCAACAGACTGCATTGACATGGTATGAGCCCTTCACTCTA
>WAAG01030976.1:0-11441 GCA_013390105.1 Tichodroma muraria
AAGCAGGGAAAAACTCCACAGCAGCCTTGTGTCAAAATCAGGACACATTTAGTAAGGCTACAACATTTATGTTGCCTTTTTTTGGTTGTTTTTAAGGGGTACCAGAATCTGGTACTGATGATATTGTCTGAGTTCTTGCCTAAAAACCAAGTAAGACATGCCAGGGTTAGGCTGCCCCCACTAACCCTCCAGTCCTTCAGCTCACAGCTGAAATCCTACAGCATTTTCTGCCACTGAGTTCCCTGGTATTTGTTCATGCCCCCAAGTGTGCATTTCACAAAGGTTTTCTTCCCCAAAGTTCTCCATCCTCCCTTATCCTCGAACCTCCTTCTCCTTGCAGAACCGAGTGCTTAAAGGCTTCATACTCCCAAAGCAAAACTTCTGCTTAGGACTTTCAGATTTTCTTCCCTCAGATCACTTCGTATTATCTCCAACATGCTTTCTGTCCATTTTTTAACTCTATCCTTCTGTACCGCAGCCAAATCCACTCTTACTGGCCCCACTGGTGCTGATCTGCCCTCCCCTTGGCTGCCGTGTCTGGAAAACCCCAAAATGCATTTGGTGCTCTCCACCAAAGCAACACCACAGTATCTCTTNGGTGCTCTCCACCAAAGCAACACCACAGTATCTCTTTCTGACAGGGATTTTAAAGGTTTTAAAAATAACCATCCTGGACAAAATAGAAGAAGGGAAGACAGGAGAAGGTGGCTTTTTGGAAAATCCTCATCCAGCCCTACTGGCATAAAACACCAATTGCTGTTATGTATTCACAGTCCCCCAAATGTAAGCTCCTACCTTACTTATTTATTTCTTATATAAATACATACTCACATATTCACTAGATATAAACAAAGTGGTTGAATGGATGTTTCAAACTGTTGATCTACTGCAGTAATTGGCCTGAGACTGCAGGAAAGCTGGAATTCTGTGCAATGGACTCCATTATTTGAACTAATTCCTAACACCAGTGACAGCAATGGCTATAAAGCTTACCACAAGTGTGAAGGCACTTTTGATGGTTCACTAGCCATAAGTATAGAAGTGCAGCAATGAAATTAATTAATTAAAACCCTTGTTATCTCAAAATGGCTTGCATTCTTTCCTTGGCAATTATTTCACTGTCCTTCAGTGTTCACCTTTTCAATATTGAGCATGGAAAGAGGAAACACTTTTTGCTTCACCCCTCAGCAAAGATCTGCAAATACCATGGGCTGCTACTGCAGATTTTTTTTTTTCTCTGATACAGTTGTTTAGCAACTACAGAAGAAAAACAACCTGACACTATGCTCACTTGCACACTTCACCTGGAATATATTGCTACCATTATTCAGGATTGATTCTAAAGCCCACTAAATGCACCTACTTTGTATAAAAAAAAAAACCAAAAGCACTCACTAGCCTGACTGAAGCAGAACAATCAGCAAGACAGGAGCTGCCCTGCTTTCCAAAGATCCCTGTTCCAATTAGGTCTGTACACACACGACCACGCTGCAGCACCAAAAGTTACCTGAAAAGAATTTATCCTGACACCCAAACCAGGATTGAGTATCTTGGAATAACACTAAATATACATTCATACATCAAGACACAATGTATTACGAATTTTTGGGTAAAGTAACTCCTCTTACTATGTAAGATAAGAAAGAATCTGCCTATCCTGGCCTGTTCCTTTTGCCAGTAGTATCCTAAATGAAAATGGAAATTGCCACTAATAGGAAAAAAGTATCTTTTTTAAAGGACACTGATGTTCTCATCCACTACAAAAGTATTTTTATTATTATTATTTACTTTAAATTTAGCCCTTATAGAATTTGTTATAGCAATCCATCTGTATATTTAGAAAGTGTTACAGGAGCTTGGTGTGGTGTACATATACTGTAAGAAAGTATCTGCATTTAGCATAAAAAGAAGTTAAGAACCTAAACTAACTTAAGGTGGGTGCTTCATGCACAGCAGGAAATGGGAAATTAATTTAGATTTGCTAGATAGAGAAGTATTTTAGTTGTCTATTCACAAAGTATTTTATTTATGTATGCGTAAATGAATTGAACAGACAAGTTCAGATTTGAAATAAAATCTGGCACACCCTTAAAAACCAGCTCTTGAATGTCACACTTCTACATTGTTAAGTTGATTTTTCAAGAGTCTTAACATCTCACAGACCCCAGTAACAGCGATGTGAAGAGACTGGTCCTCAACATTACAGATAAAAAGACTCTGAAAATTGCCTTTGTGGGACAAGTAAAGGGATAGCTCCCTCTTTAGGGAAAACATTGACTTGTAAGGGCCATTTGTATCAAACTGCACTCTCTTTAGGAGATGGAAGCCAAATTGTGTGCATCAGACACTGCTGGACAAACAAACAAACAGGAAAAGCTAAGCCCTGAAAAATTAATTGGTCAATACTGTTAGAGAATGTTCTGCTTGGGAACATAAAAATAGGTTAATAATCCAACATCATCCAGTTCCTTCAGGAGCTACATGTCAAATTATGACTCACATTTATTTTATAACAGTGATGCACCAATAATTTTTAATTTTAATAGTAAAATCCTCTCAGGGCTGAAATTCAGCATCAGAGAAAAATCCCACAATTTACTTTTTCCTTTATTGTTTTGAATAGTATTGCTTTTAGCTATGTGTGAATATTTAGAATTTCACGAACATGCTTAAATCACTGATATAATATTTAACATATGAACTCTGACAGGAAATTAACTCAAAGTGTTTTTTATTTCCATCTTGGTGTTCAATTACAATTTCTCTACAGCTCCTTTCTCCCACCTGCAATTTTTCCATCCAGTCACATGACTGTGGAACAGCTGGGATCCACATTGTTTTACTTATACAGCTTCTGGAAATGAACCAGTCCTCTTAGCCAAGAAGAAACAGGGAAAAAACAGGAAAATATCTGTACTTATGAACCTGCTGAAAAACTCCCAAAACAACACTGCTCATAGTGAGCTTTTGGGATATGGCTTTCCTGAGTACCCTATTCAAAAAACACTGGAAAAGCAGATCTCCATCACTCTCCATTCCTGGTGACCTACCAGGGATCAAAGCTTACTAAAAAAATCTACCTGAGGTTCCATTTCAAGCACTTCAAAGCTAAACCTTTTGTTAATGAAAAAAATATTTATACGGGGAATGCTGATCCATGTGCTGAACGTGACTGAATTAGTTTTTAACAAAGGTTTTCTGAAATTTAAAAGTAGATATCTAGAGCAAGGAAAAAAACCAAAACAACCCAAACCAGTGGTCTGTTTGGTAGCTGATATAGCATGATACATATACCATTATCCATCTGCCTCTTCGGGCCTTCTTTCTGGAGCAATGCTGCCAGGGAGGGCTCTGCCAACTGCACTTGCAATTTTCTTTCTGTTTTAAATAGCAGGCAATTTCAGATCCTGCTAACATTACTCATATGATTTTCTCCAACTGAAAATCCTTCTGTTACTCTTTTCCACCAACAGAGAAAATGCTGTTTGATTTGCAATCTGTTCCCTGCCTTCCAGATTTCAAATTTAGGACCTCCTCATCAATCAGTTTGCTATTTTCTTTTGAGAAACAAACCCTCATCTCAGCCACAGAAAAACAGAATGGGAAAAGTTAGCAAGTTACTGCCATCCCAACTCAGCCTTCATACTGAGTGTCAGACAAACTGTACCACAGAGAACCTGCAGAGGGATGCAATTAAACAATGTTTCAGCAGATCGCCTAAGCATGAAACAGAACAGCGATGAAAAAACAGGGGCATTAGAATCCTCAGGAACAAACCACAGCACATACAGAGCTAAACTTTGATTCACTGTTACCATTTCCTCACCTGTAAAAGATGCAACAGCTATATTTTTATCTTAATTGACACAGTATTAATCTTTTTCTTTCTTTCCAATACCTCTGCGGACCACTGAGTAATACATCATGATCTATAGGCTGAGAAACTTGTGGAAGATTTTTCTTACTTAGAGAAGCAAAAAGGTAGGAAAGACTGATTTTGCGTCTACACGTGAAGGGATGGCTGCTGATTTCTGCCTGAGGGTCTTATTTCTTACTTTAAATTAAAAATATTTAGTTATGTGAATAAAACAAAGTAGTCTGAAAATTTTAATGACTCCTAAACTATTTTCTCCCCCTCAAAGCTAGAGCATGAAGCAGGGATACTCGGGGGAAAGTTTTAATACTCCAAGAGTTTCATCTGATAACTAACTAGTAAAATATTTGTCGAATGTAATTGGCACTGAGAGATGAATCTTTTACAAATTTCACTAATAGAAAAAGGTGAATTTCCCGAAAATGGCTTAAAACCCTCCCACCCTTTAAAAAAAAAAAAAAAAAGTTTTGTACAGCTTAGAAAAGTTTCATGTGTTTTTTGTATTCATAACTAAGATAACATTACTTACCCAGATGGACTATAACTTGGAACCTTTTCACTAGTGGAGATGCAATCTTCAGGGACAAAAAGCCCACAGAATTTTAGAGCCACTTTATTACTCCAGGGAGAAATAGGAAACAGCTCAGGTTCTTGATTTAAGACTGCAGGAGCTTGAAGTTCACCAATTCCAGCTGCTGCCACTGTGCTCGGAAGCCACCAAGTGACACAAAACGAGCAGCTGGTGCAGTCCAGTGCAACCTTGAGCTCTCCATTTCAAAGAATTTCAAGGGGGAAGGATTTCTGTACTTTTTCAAACAGAAAAATAGTGGAAATACTGGAAAAGACACCACCAAAGTCCTTTACCAGCAAGTGACTGAGGGACCTGCACCTCCTTCCTCTGTCCCAGTATGGACACCCTGCGAGGGGCAGCTGGAACTCAGGGCTACTAAACCTGGCTGGAAATGAGCTGTGGGGCTCCTGGGGCTGGCAGGGACTTCGGTCATGTCAGCGATTTAGTAATTGCAGCGTTTTCATTTCCCTGTTTAATCAAGGTGCAGCTCAGCTTGCAGCTCAAGGAGAAGCAAGCCCCTGTTATTACCCAGGCGATGAGAAACGCTGGAAATGGGGGCTCTCCCTCATTCTACCCATCTGGGAAGCTGCGTATCAAAAAAGCAGACAAAAAAACCCCTCCAAGAAACCAAAAAAAATCTAATAATTATGATAGTCTAAGATGTGCTAAATTTATTGTTAAGAGAAAATTCACCATCTCATGTATTAAAATACTGCACATTTTAAAAAAAAATCAGTAACACAAGGCTGGACACCAGAATTGATTTAATCTAGAGGAATAATATCCAACTCTGGCTAAATTTAGGAGAATAAAAACAACCTTTTAGATACTCACTGAATTTTGGAGATAATTTTAATAAATGTGCTTCAAACTGCCTGGGATTGTTGAAAATATTAGTAAATGCAATTTTATTAATAAGTGTAAATGACAATTCAGACAATTCATATCTTTAACATAAATAGCTAAATTCTGAGAAGAAAACATTTGTTACAGTTTTTCACAGGCACAACTCTGATTTTGGATTCCTTAATGACAACTCCTCAACAATGAAGCTGGACAAAAACTTGTCATAAACAAACATAAAAGATGTTGATGTGGGAAGATATTTCATGAGCTGCCCAACAGAATTACAATGGGAAGTAGTTTATAAAAGAATAAACATAATTTTAAAGTATTATAACCTATTCCCATTATATTGACCGCAATAAAAGCACAGCCTTTTGCAGAAACAAATTCAATGACACTATTCTTAATCTCAGTGCAAAATGCTTTAGAAAAAGCCCTATTACTTTAGAAAAATGTCTTCAGCTGAGAATCCTAAAGTTAGCATTAATAGAATAACGTTTATTTTAAGGAACATTCTCAAAAATGAACCTGTTATTTTGGCAAACAAGGAGGCTGTGTGGTGGTCTAGAAACAGGTATCTCAATAGTAACAATGATTATTCTAAATTAAAGATTATACCTGTTGACTTCTGCCCTCAATTCAGTGGAATAATTTCTCTCCATTAACACAACAAGTCAGCAATCAGAGTCCCTCTGAAAAGCCACCTACTGAAACAACCCAAAATGAATTCCATCTTAACAAGAAGCACAGAGCTTACGATATTTTAACCTGATTATTAGTTTTCTAATATTATTACTACATAAAAATCTTGGCCTAGTTTGCCACAAAGTCATCTGTTCTTTCAACACCACCTTTAAAATAAACAAACAGAAATACCCCCAAGAAGGCAATTTCGTTAAAATGTGTTTAGCTCTGATGCTAATGACAGAACAAAAACCCACACACATTTAAAAACACAAAGTATTTGGCCAGCACGAAGTGTTATTAGCTACTAATTTGCCTTTTGTTTATCTCTTTCTCTCAGTTTGAGATGTTTATTCTCTGCCAGATCATCTTCATATGCCTCTAATGAAACCACTTCCCATTGCTTTCATTGGAGATAAGCTTAACATCCCAGTGTTTATACTCAGAAGTATCCTTTCTGAAATGTAAAAATCTCACTATTCTCGGATCTAGAAAACAAATATATATGCAAATAAAATATAGGAATTCTCAAAGAATTTTCTTTTAATTTTATTTTTAATGGGGTTTTAGCTAAAAAAGATAACTATTTTGAAATTTATTTTCACACCATACCCACTCTGTTTCAAAAATATAACTTGAAGAGAAATAGCCCCCGATGGTTACTGCTGAAGATATACCTGCAACTCCTATTTTTTAAATACCAATTTAGAGTATCTGTTAACTTGAAAAATAATGCTTATTGCAAGATAAGTTTTAGGGGAAAAAAAACTATTAGTATGGAAATAAAAGCTTTGGGTTTTTGCCTTGCAGAGATTTCATTCTCCTCTGGGAGCATGACCACAGTGGGATAATTAGTCTGACATTTAAACATCAGTTTAAATAATTTTGAATTGTTTATGCCCTTTAAGGGAAAACAAAAAAAACCCACCTGATTATGAACTTAAATATTTTTCATCAGTCTGGGCATAATCCTGGTTTCCAATATGTCCGTAAATCACCAAAACAGATCCAGCCACACTTAATTTCAATAAAACCTAATAAAATTTAAGTACTTGTTGATATTTTTACTTTGACAAAGCATTCCTGTATTGCATCCAATTTACGTTGGAATGGTAGGGAACACTCTGTCAGTGCACACGGAAGGAAAGGTAGTTTAATAGAATAACTTTAATTTAAATAAGCCTCCTGAATTTAAGTTGTGTGATATGCACGTTTTTGGCACAAGTGACAGAATGCTGAGTATAAAGGGGAAAAATGCCCAAAATTGAGAAATATGTTGTTTCAGGAGGGAAATCAATTATATTTGGTATGTGACTGCTAAATCTGGTCCTTAACATAAGGACACACAAATTTTTCAGCTCCCCCTGGTCCAGATGCCTCCGTGCTTCTCTTTACCTCAGCAAGCAGCACTCTCCCCTCCAGCCAGCCCCACCAAGGGAAGCTGCACCTCCTCCTCCTCCTGCTGCTGTTGGAAAGCCTTGGGGACACTTGGAAAAGGAGGAGAGGAGAAACACCCCAGCCTAGGACACCCCACACCTCAACCCTGCCGATTCCCAGCACTTCCCATCACTTGTTGGCCACCCCAAAAAGCATAAAACAGGAAGGAGGTTGCTTAATTAATGCAGTTCCTTCATTAGCCCTGTCCAGCTGCTCTGTGAAAAGCTGCAGGTACCTGCAGGTGCTTCTGAAAGCAGCTCATCCAACCCTCCAGGACCTGTTGAGCAGCTGGCAGGGAGGCAGCTGCTCTGAGGTGACCTGCAGCAGCTGGGCAGAGACTCCTTTGGAGGCAGCACAGCTGGCACCGCGCTGCAGCCAAATTCCTGCGTCCTGAGAGGTGACATTTAACGTTGGTTTTTTATGCTGGCAGCTCAGAACTCAGCCATGTGCCATTTAAGCTCTTTTAAATCCAGGTTTTGCAGACACAGAAAGCAGCAAGGTTTTCCACGGCTGATATGCAAGGTGATGGAATTAACAGGGCCTTTTTCCTCTCCAACTTCCACTATTTCCATGTACACTGAAGCTTAGATTGCTACTGCTCTAAGAGGTGCTGCATGCTTTTGCAGTCAAAAGTTTTCTTAAAATGATGTTATGTGAACTCTAAAAAAAAAACAAAAAAAAAGGAAAAAAATGCTGTATTCTAATATTAGTTTCTTTTAATTCGGAATTGTAGTTCAATGGGGAAGACACATGCACTTTACTAACTCCTATTCAGTAATACAGAACAGGTGAACACCTTTCACATAACATGTCCCAGGTGTATTCCAAGGTCAGACTAAAGCAAAAAAATAACACAATCAATGTTATGTCTTGGCACTGAAAAAAAATATCAGTTCTCATTTCTGAGAACTCTTCCTTCCTCCATTCTCCTTTCTCCTACCCCTTCTTGCTTTGCAAATATCCCACCACGTAGGCTTTGGGACACAAACTGAGAGGAGCAGAACACTTGCAAGACTGAGGACAATTCCTCAGCCCACACAAATTAAGGGCTACATTTCAGAAAAGCATCTTAATTCACTAAGATGCTTAAAAGATATTAATAGGGCAATTTAAAAAAAAAAAAGTCTCAGGGTTTTTTTTAATTACTATAACAAAATAGACACAGCAAGCCTCTCCCCTTTTACACTCATTTATCAGTAACTGGGTATTTCTTAAAAATAGACATAATACTGAATCAAGTCTGATAAAAAGAATATCTGAGAAATAAAATTTTGAAAAGTGCCTTGTTTCTTCAAGGAATGGTTGGGTTCATAGCATCACCCCTACAGCTACACTGGTAAGAGCCCCAGACATTAAATTTTGGCTTGGAGAAGCACATTTGAGCCTGTCCCACACCCTTTGGCGATACAGAGATTTCAACACCACCTTGGGAAGTCCTCCTCAAACTGGTCAAATCTAGTGGAATTGTGGCTTGTCCTAAACAGCACAAGGAACATCTGGGAGTTTCTAGGGTTAATGACTGTGTGACACAGCAAGGTGGATTCACTCACACATCCCTTAATTAACACTTTCATAAATATTCATAGGTCAACTAGATTTTTAATTATTCCCAGAGACTTAGAGTAGCCTGATTGCTATTAAAAAACTAGCCTTTTATCTTTTTATCTGTGAGGGTTTTTTTTTTGACCAAATGTTAAATCCGTCACTTGAACAAAAAGTGTGAATCAGGGAGTGCTCATTAGGATTTGGAAAACTCATTTCAGTAAGAAGTTAATTTAATTAAAACAAGTGATTACCAGTGTGGTGCAACGAGGTGAACAAGGAATAGTAAAAACATTTACTAAGTTGTCTTATTTGAGATGTAACACCAGGATTCGGATGCAGCTGCAGCTTTAATGGCACATTGGCCCAGGCACCAGCACTGCTTTAGGTGTTTTAACTCTGCCCTCTCCCAGCTCATCTGCTGCTCCCTCACTCTTGGTCTGTACTTGTGCAGGAACACACGTATGGAGATGAACTCTGATTAGAAAAAAAGAAAGATCTTTCCAATTTCAGCCCAAGAATTTTCAGAATCACACCTTCAAAGCAGCAAAGTTCTCTGAAATAGACTCATATCCATCTCTGATAACTACTGAATGCCCAGACAGTAATACCTGTTACCAACCTCCTCAGTTTCAATTATTTCATCTCTATCCAGTTACAGATTTTCCTTTGGCAGAAACAGCTCTGCAGTGCCATAGCTGACATGTCACCTGCAAAGAACGCAGTTTCATGAGAAGGAAAATCTGTAACTGCTGAAATGCAAGTCCCAGCACTTCTCTCTTTGGGAGGACTACAAGTCCTAGGTTGTAATCCTAGGACTGTAAGTCATTTCAGGTTTTATTCTAAGAACCCAATGATGGAGGTAAGCTGAGCTGGAAGAGCCACTGGATACGTATTGAAAGATCAACCATACCCAGTGCAGAAGACAGTTATAGACATAGCTACTGTGTAAGCAGTTCTTGGATGCCAATGTGCAGATAACTTCTGCTCAAAGGTTAGAAAACAGACAAGAAAAAAGCGGAACTACAAAAATCCACAACTGTTTCAAAAGTATTAAAAACTACTTCCATCTCTCTTGTATAATCAGGGACTCAGGTCTCTTGTAGAATCAGGAAAAAAAAAGTAACTGAATTGTAAATGATTTGAGCTGGAAGAGACACTGCTGAGCAGGGAAGGTACTTCAAAAATCATACAAGAACTCCAGGGGACGTACTTGCAGTCGGATGAAAGTTCGCAGGACTGACTCTTCAGAGTTTATTTTGGTGACAGACAACTTGAACACAATTCAAGACTGAATTGTCTCTTTGCCTGGACAAAGACCTTATACTGGAAAACAAAGGCAAAGTAATACAAGACTGGGGAAAAACGTTTCGGGATAAAAGGAAAACATTTGGCAAAGTATAATTTGATGTCTGTGCTTATACAACTTACTGAGGAGAGAGTTCATTGTAATGCTATAATCAGAAACTGAGAGCTTGTGCTCCTTCCAGTTTGTCATTAAGAGAACACAGAGAAAAAATTTAACTATCAGTTTTTATGAGTTTGGTATAACACCTTAAGAAATAGACATTAAAAGCCCTCCACAGCCTATCTGCAGTTAGTGTCCTTCCTTTTGGGAGTCCTGCATCTCAAAATTCCCATCATGGAAAAGACAAGTGTTTCCTACAACCCTCCTTACTTTCTTCAAAGCCGTGTCACCCGCTTTTCCATCATATCCTGCTCCCAATCTCACTCATTATGTTTTTTATTTTCCCTTTTCCCTCAGTTCTTTCCTATTTAATAATCTCAAGACTATAAAAGAAATATATTACCAGCCTATATGCATTTTACCACCAAAAAAACAAACCAAATCCAAAACAAAAAAAAAACCCAACCCCCCCATCCTATCAAAATAAAATCAGCTTCCTAAATATGACCTAGTTTGAAGACTTCAGGAATTACACTATATAACAATGACAGATAAATATAAAGCCACAGAGATCAATTAGAGCTCCAGGTATCCAATTTGTAGCAATTGTGCCTTTACAAAGAAGCATAATCTCACAGTGAAGAATGTAAACTACTACTGAGTGTTACACCCAATTTTATGCATGCAAAATTTAAATTTATAAATTAGATTTTGGTCCTGCACATAAGCTCAGTTTGAACAGTTTTGAACTCGACTAAAATATTCCAAACACAATTATAAATCCAGAAACCATGTCTAGACTCACACTGCTAAGCACATCCTCTCCATGCCAACAAATACAAAATTACACACTCTGTATCTGTTGTGGCTGGTTCCCTCATTGCAAACTGGCCACGTTCCCATCACACAGCATTTGGTGCTCTGGTTTTAAAACACAACTGTTCTTTTCTGACGGTCCTTCAGTTCATAATAGTTTAATTAATACAAGGCTTGAGCAAATGAAATCAATTTCCCCCATTCTAGTTACTGATGAAGCACTAACAGGAAACCATCACAAGATTTTCAACGATGCTCTTGGA
>WAAG01030981.1:413-16731 GCA_013390105.1 Tichodroma muraria
GGCACTGGAGAATCCACACAGGAGAGGGCAGCTATGAATGGCCCAACTGCAGGAAAAGCATCCATCAAAATTTACAGCAAGGCATGAAATAATGCCAGGAAATCAGCTTTTTCAGGTCTGGTGCTACTGTATATAAGACATTCAGGCAACATTCCTTTTCCTATTTTCCCTGGTGAAAGGTACAGGGACATCCCCACTGCTGGTCTTCAGGAACCTGATCCTAATTAACAGCAAGGAGACAAGAATTTTCAATTTGGAATTTTTTTAAAGACTGTGGAATGTCAATAGCCTCATAAACAAAATGTCTTGCAGGACAAATAAGAATCAAAGATTTGATGACTGCCTTCTAAAAGAAAGGGCCAAGAAACATCACAGGCAGCTTAGCTGGGTCCTCTAAAGACTTCTGAGAAAAAAACAAGTGTTGACTCTTGTTGATATTGTTAAGTGTCTGCCAGATAAATGACGGTTAATTTCTGGTCTGTGTGGTTTGGGAAGACTCACCAGAGCCTTTCCACTTATCCTTGTACACAGCCTTCTGACACAACAAGCTGCCTTCTTTCTTCTCAAGAATTTTAAAAAATGAAGAGAGACCAAATCACTATTCCAGACAGGACCCTTCAGAAACTATCAGAAACCAAGATATTCAGATGGTATCACCAAGCTACACTCATAAAAGAAGTGAAGGAGAATAAATGTGTGTATGCCAATCTCCTCAAATTGGTAACCCGTTGCCTAGGATCAGTCTACCCAAAACTGTGCCTGCTTGTTGAAGCCTCCATTTTGCTGAAATATGTTTCATGTAAATACAACATACCATTTGAAAAAGAGGTGTCTGTCCAGGTTTATACTGGAAAGCTGGGGGACCCTGGAGGAGGACCTGGACATCCTGCTTACTAGTGCTCTATTTGAATCACAGAACCTGGCAATTCATTTGGGTTAGTCATATTTACAGGACAGAGGAGCAAAGCCATTACATAGCAGTTTGAACAGGTAATGATGGCCAGTATTTCTGTCACTCATTTTAGCAGACAGTCTTCTGTATTATGAAGTTCTACATGTGAGTAAATTCCCTCTTCCCTGTAAAAACCAAAATTGCCATTTGTCATTGCTATGCACTATTCAATAGCTATTGTATTGAACTCCAAAGAGACTGCCCTCTATGCCTGATGAAATCATCTCTCTATACATTGGCAGATCAATTCGGGATCCTCTGATCTGGAAGTCACTCCAGAGTTATCTGAAAATAGTCTTTTTGATTTGGTTCCAAGTCAGATGTGAGATGTTAAAATCTTCCCTCTCAATGCCATCAGGCAATATATGAATATATCTAAGGGCAGAATTTAACTCTCACAGTTTTTCTTAATTTCACCATTGTAAAAATATTATTTCTCTTTTTAAATTTAATTACCATCTCCCGGGTAGATATATTTGTCATATTTACAAACAGGGCTTCTAAAACATTCATTTTTCTTGTTTCCTTATTTACCATTGACTATATCCTCAGATCCCTTTTCTCTCATTGCACAGGCTTCTGATCACATTATAAATATTCTCCAAGTTGTGAAATACTCTTTTTATGTACCTCTGTCCTTCTGCTTTTACACCATCCTCTCATGTCTAAAACTGATACTGATCTCATTAAATTAAGTATGAGCAGTATTAAGAACCAAGCAAGTAGCTTTTTCTTACGTGTTTTTTAATTTGTGGCTGCAGTTTGGAAGGGGTGTGGTGAAGGGGGAAAAAAGGCCTAACTAATCAAAATAAATTTCTTAGTGAAAAAACATAGCAGTCATAACAACTTATATATAAAACCAAAAAGGCTGTTAATTTGATAGCATCTTTAAAAAAGCCTTTTGCTCCCCACAAATTTTAGAAACTGATTCCTGTTTTTGCAAATTTGTCAACCAGGTATCGTAAGATGGGAAGATTTTTAGATGTTTGAATGTTACCTAAAATTTAACGAAATCAGAACCAAGAGTTTCAACAATCACAATGGTTAGATTTGATTAAGATATCAGGTACTTAGCTTCACTTTATTTTACGATATCAAATCAGGCAAACAGCTTCATTTGTGTTATGTGTCCCAAACAATCCATTTCATGAAATATACTATCATATTTCTTGGTGATCCTGGCAGGCATGTGCAATTAAAAATAAAACTTGGTATCTGCAGCCCTTCCCTATCATCTCCTCCATCCAAATATCTGCAGGTCCCAAGCCTGCAAACACGTACTCGTTTGAGGAGCCCTGCTGGCTTAGACTACTCACAAAATTAGACTTACTCATACGTACAGAAGTGTTTATAGCCTCAGACCTGAACCCCCAAGCTTGCAAGAAAGAGTAACCCAAATACTGACTGCTCAAAACAAGACAACTTCAGTATAGAGTATTTAGTGGTTTGGGTAATGAAGGTAAAGTTACAGAGGGGAAATTCTCATTTGAAAAGTAAGATATTTCTAAGGAAAATATTAGTACTATATGTAGAAATAGAGGATAGAAACGCACAGAAATGAAAACCTATTTCATATACTGTCCAGAAAAAACAGCAAGTAAAATACATAAAAAGCAATAATTGGAATGGTCAACAATAAGTGACAAGTAAATAAATTGGTAATCAGTAGTTTAAATGGAGGGGAAAATAGAAATACAGCCTTTTTTCTCAAGAGCAAAATGTTTTCTTATTTTTAATTTCAAAATTAAAGAGAAAAATATGACTGTTACCATGGAATAGATACCAAAAGAGGATTAACATTTATTTTTAATACCCATATTTACTTTAATAACATGTATATTAACAGATGAGAGTGATAAAATGGCAGTATGCTGCTCTGACAATTTTTTTTTTTTTTTCTGATCTACACTTGTTTAACATTTAGTTTCCACTACTACCACAATGGAATTATTTTCCTTCCTATTTGGGGTTACATTCATATAGAAAAAATCATCCTAAACCCGCTTTTTTAGTTGTAAATGTGCAGAGGAACTTTTGTTCACACGTGAAAGATAGCCAAATGACACATGACTGAGCCCAAACCGGTTTCCTTTCTGTATCTGAAGTGTCCATATGAAGCCAATGGGCTAGGTCCTGCTTACGTGTCATAGCAGCAGATTCATGGGACGTGGCAATATGGATTTGACTGTGCCTAAACATGCAATTAGTTTTTGTTTTACTAGCTGTAGCAGTCATTATGCTCTTTATATATCAATAGCCCCCTGACTAGCTGTAGCAAGAATAACAAAGTAAAGGTTTAAATTTTTTTTTGTTTATTCTCAGCTTCATTATAAATTTGGATATCTTTTTTTTTGTTTCTGAAGAATGCAAAGGAATAATACTGCTGGATGCAAAGGAATAATACTCAAGGCTAATTTTTAATGCAAGTCTCTGCTCTGGCCACTCAGATAAATCCTTTCATTTACTGGAAACAAGACTGTGGTAAATGTATAAAAAGTGAGTTACATTTGGCCTTGACACACATGGGGTTGGAAACTGTATCATACCTAACAGACACACTTATCTTTCACCCCCCTACAAAATATTCTCTTGCTTCCATGTTGGACCCTTAAATAAGCAAATACAAAGTAAAACTTTCAATACAGCTTCCCATACTAGCCAAATGGACTTCTAAAGCAACTACTTAAAAACGTCTTCAAGGTCTCCATTACACTACCTAACTTTAGAATAAATAAAACAAAGCTGTTAAAATATTCCCTCAAATAAGAAGTCATGCCTGCATTTATCAGGCATCCAAAACTTTTAATTTCAAAAAGAGCCTCCAAGTACTTTTGCTATCTTTTTGATGTTTAACTTTTCTTTTTAGCATATAGTTTGCTTCATTTTTCTTCACCCTCACTAGACAGATGAGCTCAATCCTTGACACAGCAAGCACTGAGGCCAGCTGCCTGCTCAGCTGACCAGTATTGGCCATCACAGTTCCAAGGGACTTCACACATGTTACACACCTGCCTGTTTACAAGACTAAAACCCTTTAAAGTTAAGAACTGTTCAGGACAAAAGATCAGGCCCAAATATATTCCATTTTTCTTTTGACACAGATTTTCTAGCAGGCTGAGCTACTGCTGTGGCAGGGCAGTGGGTAGTCCAGCAGAGTACTGTCCGGTGGCAGAGCCGCAGGTGACCACGGCAGGATGGTGCATGTCCCCTCTCCTGCCCACTCACCCAGCCTGATGTGCTGCCACAGCCTCACGTGCCTGCTGGACTAAGAGACCGGGGGACTGACTCCACATACGGGTTCCACCCTAGGCTGATGCCTAGATGACCAAATGCTCACATTTCATCATGCTCTATTAGCATAATTTGCATTGTTCAGAATGCCCTTAGATCCAAAATCTTCTATTCACTCCACTGAGTTTCTGTTACTCAAATTCCATACTGTTCAGGGCTGCTAGGAATGACAGAGAAAAAGCTGACTTATTTCCTTCTTGACACCTTTTCCTGAAACTCCATTAGACCTAACTGTGGTTACCTTTCAGATACCAGAAAGCACTATCTCACTTATTCTTAAAGCTGATAAAGAAATGAGTGCTGTATAGTTTGGGAACCATCTATAAGGTTAGAAAACAATTGCCTAAAATTTCAGACTTGCTTGTCTGAGGTTAGGCTCCTAAACTAAGCATCAGGAAAGGCAAGCCGATACAAAAAAAAGCATTGTAAATCAAAGAACTTGAATTATTTACTGTAATACATCACACACAGCTACTACAGCCACCTATGAAAGAAAACACTGGGTTTAGCTCTGTAATTAAGCAAGTGGACTTGGTCAAGAAAAAGTGGATAATGAAGTTAGCAGGTTTCGGCCCATATTTGCTTTACCATTATGGAATGGGGCAAAAAAAAAAAAAAATGTCTTCTGATATGTTAGACATTTCAGATATGTGTTCTTAACTTCTCAGTCCCTGCACCAGAGACATTACAGTCTGTTTCCAAATAAAAATCGTGACATGAAGTGATCACCAAAATAATTTTGACCTTCAAGGACAAATTAAAATGGAAAAAAACAGCAAAAATTAATCTGCCGTTCTTCCTATTGAAGGTTAGATGATGGCTGTCCCCTAGATATTAAAAAACGAACAACAACAACAACAAAAAAAAACAAAACCAATAAACTTGTGCATAAAGAGGAGACCACTGCAACACAACTCCTCCCATGTACTACCTCATGGACATGTGCCTACCTAACACATGCACAAAGCCACAGTAAAACTATACAAAACATGTTTTTTGTTTTATATGATGATACATGAATTAAATTTACACAGCCACACATGCACACACACACAGAGAAATCCTGACAGCTGTTACCCTCAAATAAACAAGGCTACTGAAGGGACTGATGCAATTCCTATTCAGTTAAAAAACAGCCCTTAATTTCAGTGGGATTTGGATCAGATTTGGTTAAACTCGGTAAGGACTAGGTATGCACTTTTTAGACAAGTATGATCAAAGACATTTTCAAAGCAACTGTTTGTGAAATCCTTCTCCAGCATAGCTGTTTCACTGTATAGGAGAATTATACTGCAGTTTCATGAACAAATTAAAATTCTCTTATTCTAACCAAATGCCTTAAAAACAAATGACTTCAGGAAAGATTAATTTGATTCAATTTGTTATTTTAAGTTGCTATATTTTTCCTGTGTTTTTAATGCACGTATGCCTACATCTATGCACATATACCTAGTCCTCCACATATAGAGTTCTACTCTATCAATTCAAATCTATACAAGAAATTCCTCTAAAAGGAATGAACCAGGAGACTGATTTAGTTAGTAAGAGTGAAAAGCAATGATCATTATTTAACTGAGAAAATGTAAGCTAAAATTTCACCTATAGAGTATGGGGAGTACAGGGGGACATGTTTATGTGGTACCAGTGGCTTACATGAGTGTTAGACAATGTGGGAGCAGGGAGTGGACGGACAGTGGACTTTTATACATCAGAACACCCAAACTAATCTGAAAAGAAAAAATAAAGATGAAATGCAATGCTACTTTATGCAGAACAATGTTTTCTTCCATTTCAACCTCATCAGAACTCTCTATTTTTTTTTCCAAGATGGTTTTTCTTGCATGTAATATCTGCTTAAGTTTGGGCAGAATTAAAATACCTAAACCATGAGTTTCTACTGTATAGATATATATATCAACTGAAAAAAATAAATGAAAGGGATGAATATGCCTCAAAAAAAGAAAACTTCAGAATAAGAAATTATTACTCTTGAACAAGTACTTTTTGTATACGAGTCTAAAGGAGTTTTACTAATGGCCTCACTGTAGGAGCAGAACTGACTCCATAATCTCATGAACCATATGGGAAAGTAAATGAAGGTATCATGCAAAAAGATATAGTATAGCAGGTTACAAGGGTTTCTGCACTCATGTTCATTTGGGAATCTTTAAACCTATTGGCATGACAGTATTTGGTAACATTTTGTTTACTGAATGGTAAACTGCAGGATCTCCATTCTCAATTTGGGAGCTGCATTATACATATATTTTTAAAGCCCGTTATATTAAGAGATATTATATTAAGAATTATATTATGAATAATCAGAGAAGGAAACAAATAAGGTAGAAATAGTTCGTGTGATACAAGTTTGGAAGGTCTCTGTTTAGTTTCCAGGCAATAATTGTTAGTGGTATTAAAAAAAATAAACTTAAAAATTAAAAAATTAAAAATAAAGAATAAAAGAAAATACCCCTACTCTTTTATTTTGACAACCTAATCAGAAAGGACCTAGAAACCCAAATATTCCTCTCAGGTTTTGAATAGTCCCTCTGCCCTGAAGCAGATGTAGCATGGAGCAGTGAATTAATAAAGCCAGAATATCTATTGCTAATAGATTTACCAAGCATGGGAACAGATAGCAAATCACACAATGCCAGAACTGCATCCTATGGAAATTGTTCAAACTGACAAAAAAATAGACATTCACAGAGACTAGGCTACTTTGGGGAGCTGTAAGATCTTTACCCCACTTCTGTAACTGGACAATTAAAAGTAAACACAATTCAACAAGAGCTTGATTTTCAACACAGGCCAGATATTTTTACCCATTGTGAAAAGGAAGAGAAAAAAATCTCAGATGCAGTAGTGCAAAACAAAAGGCCTCTCCCTGCAAGCATCTGCGTCTCTTTGCAGCATTTACTGCTGTGGGGAGCCCTGTTGTAGTCAGGCTATGTCCTGTTAGAAGTCTGCTTGGAGGAGGAAAGCCCTTGCTGGATCAGGATGTAGTTACTTTTCCCAAGAAACAGCAGCTGGGTTTGCAAGCTACATACCAAGCTTTGAATTGCAACAGACTGCTGGTAAATGCAAACAGTCAGAAAATATTTTCTTGACTAAATAGTTAAAATGGGTGTTAAAAAACACCTGAATGGAAGTTGCAGAAATGTAGGCAGTCAGTGGTCAATAAACATTATTTTTTAAAATGTCCTTGACTCCATAAACTGTGGTATAATAAAACAGTCTGCCCTGTACTTTAGCATAATTAATACTGAATAGGCCTTTAAAAAGTTAGTAAATATTTATGAAATGAACTATAATTTTCTTAGTGTACATTAAAACCCTTGGATCAGTAAACCATCTTCAATTTTTTGCAAAACTTATACCTATCAAAAAAGGGATCACATTTTGCCTTTATTACTTCTACTATGGATTTGCATGTACCTGTATTTGAGGATATGTCCACGTGTGCACATACACATCTATCCGTGCACATACAAAGACTTATATATTCACAAGTACTGGGTAAGAAAAACTAAAGAAGTAGCAAAAAAAGCACCTTGTATAATTGCTATAATAAATTGAAACTATTGCGTAAATTTAAAAATATTATGCAAAAAATGTCATGGCTTCTGATACTATTTTTTTTTAAAGAGCAAAACCAAAAAGCATTTGGAGAAACTAAAAAAACAAACAAACAAGGGGAAATCCTGATTTCCCCTTTTATAGGCTTTTTATTGTTGCATTTCATTCAGTTTGGCCAGTAAAAAAACCCAGCCTAAAAGATCAATTGTTTCTCTTTCTGTCCTAGCCATATAGCCTCCTTGCTGTCATGCACTAATAAAAATCAGTTGCTTTTGGTTTTTAACATTAAAGTGCTTTAATTTAATTTAAACACAAAAGAGAGTTGGAGGTTTTTTTCTTTTCCTTTTCACAAACATACTTCTAAATTTTTTTAAAAAGAAAAACATGGGACTTGAAAAAGTCAGTGTCATAGATCCTTCAAGATTACTTTGAGGGTAGGTCTTCAACATAATGTCCCTTATACTGCAAACCTGATGAGCAGAGCTCCCAAATGTTTCAGCTGTGTGACTTGGCACCCTGTTTTCTTAAGCCACGTTATACACAAGTCCTTCAACCTCTTAATAAAGCCTATGATTTAGAGATGAAGTTGTGGGAGGCCTGCCAGCATATGGACTCGAACAGTTCAGAGTAGAAATCAGTATTACAAAGTTGGGGGTTTTCTATTGCTCCTGTTTTTCTTAATTTGGTTCAGTTAAGTTGGCCTTTTGCTACAACTGTGTGATAAAAACATATGCACACGAACATACACACAGAGTGTGTATAGAGTTAATTACAAAACTCTATATAAAAATGTGTAATACATGCCAATAAATCCTCTTTTTGTGTAATGGATTCTTCCTTCCCATGCTTTCTGGCCTCAACTTGTCATAAAACAGGGAGCATGTGCTCCCCTCTACACCTTGTAACCTTCATCATATGCAACATACTGCAGATGGATAATCCATTTCTAAACTACCTGCAAAGTCCACATCAGCCCTGTGCAACAGGCACAGCAGCACACACCTCTCTACCTACAGAACAATTAGGGTGAGGAACCCTAACACCAAACTCAGTAGGTGAGGGGAAGATTTCTCACACTTACATTGACAGGCCCTGATGTCTGTGCACTCTGCATCCATGAACATTGTAAATATCCAAGTGCCCAAAAGCAGTGGCCAAGCCAGCTACTGATCATGTCTGTTAAACTGGCTGCTCAGGCTCACCCCTCTACCTTCGGCCCTGAATCCAAATGTTCACCTCCTGCGTTCACCAGGAGCACTCATCTTGTGTGCATTGTCAGAAACAAGGTGGGAGGAGCAGTGTAGCAGGGGAATCAGCTGAGAGCCCTTTCCAGGAACAGGTGTCCATGGAGGTGGGTGAAAATCTGGCAGACACAATGGAAGGAAAAGAGAGACAGTGTGCACGTGCCTGAGTCGGGACAAAGAAGAAGGAACAATGAAATAAAAATAAAGGAAAACCAGGAAATAAAAAAAAAACTGAAAGAGGAAAAATGGGAACTCTCTTGCCACATTCCCATTATGAGCTGTGTTTAGTCATTTCTCTACCTGTGCCATATCATGCTTCCCCAGCAGATGTTCCTGTGAGGGTAGGGAGAGTGACTGAGAAGCGTTGCTTTGACGAGGGCGAGTCTGGGAACCAACAGTGGACAGACCTTTTTTAAAAGCCTACCTGTCATTCTGCTAATTTGTTTCTTTTTTGGCTTCATAAATCCTGATTTGGAAGGAAAAGAGAGTTACCAAATATATTCTCAGAAAACAGCACCCCCCAAAAGTCATGTCATCTGTCCCTCTCTTTCTACCTCTTTGAGAAGAAATCCAATTTCCTTTCCAACCAGGAATTGTGCCTGGCCTTGTGCTTGGGACACATGGGCTGGAGACTCTCTGAGGAGCGAGAGACCACAGGAGCAGATCTATGACAAAGGGTGGCAACTGTGCCCGGGCAGGGAGCCCCTCACTGCACCATCCTTGCACTGGAGATGGATCAACAAACAGCAAATTAGCAATGAGTATATGTTCAGATCAAAACTGGCAAACATATTGGCACAGCCAGGAACTTCCAACAGGTATGTCAAGATTTTTCACATCTTCTTAGCAGACAAATAGGTCTTCTCTTAAATCACTGGCCATTTTTAATGTGACAAAACAGAGCATATGAACACATGCTGAAAAAATAACTAAAATAAAACAATATAAATAAAGAGATTTAGAAAGGAAACCAGAAAGTGATAGAGACCTGGCATCAGCTTATCACTAAGGACAAGGCCAGCTACGCCAGACATGCAGAATTTTATTGAGTCACCCAGCCAGACTTTCCAGAAAGAGAAAGACAAAGACATTGAAATGTTTCTGTGTTGGCTTTTGTGTCTTTCTTTGGGTGTTTGCAGCTCACAGTACTTCTGTTAAATTAACATTGCTGACTGTGTATTCTATATACTGAGGTTAAATAACTGATCGTGTCATGGCTGCTGGCCACTTCTCCCCGGCCCTTCTCCTAATTAACTGGCCTTTTCTGTCTTTACTCCTCTCCCAGGAAATGCTGATGTTTTTTCCAGAGTGGACACTATGTGCCATCCACCCAGTGCAAGATCAAATGCCCTCTCTTGTAGGCCACTTTCTCCTTTCCTTCCTGTTTGCAGTGAGGGTGGACACCTGCATGGGCTGACTTACATCTGTACAGCTGGGACTGTGCTGTGATGAGCTAAACAACAGCACGTTTTCCCAGTGCTTGTCCCAATTCTTCTGTTGGAAAATAACCTTATTTCCTTCAGTAAAGCTATAAACTCAAGGGTGTGGTGGGCCTTGATTCAGCAGTGCTTTCTGCCTCCCACACCTCTCTGGTAAAAGCATTCACATGAGGGCAGATAATTTGAAAAGAACAAAAATGGAAGAATCACATTCTTTAAAAAGGATGTAATTTCTCCATGGCAGTGTCCCACTGCTTTCCATTTTTTCCTTCAACCATGCAGTCTTGAAAAGGCATCATTTAAAACAATCAAATTCTCAGAAAAAATATTTGAGCTACTCCCCTTTTCAGAGAGGTTTGCACACAAATTGAGAATTTTCAAGTTTCCCAGGTAGATGCTTGCCCACTCGGGCAGAAGCCCAGGATAGCTTACATTATTTAGCATGGCATTATTCCATACTGTTTACTTATAGCTTGCTGAAAATAAGGATGGAACACCTTTTCCAGGGCACACCCTGAATTTATTCTTAGTAAATTGTTTACTATGTTCTTGGCCTAGAAACTCACAATTCTCTGAGACCTTTTAAAAAAACTACTTGCCCACTTTCAGCTGTGGGGAGAAGGTGACAATAACCCTTTCATTACCTCCACTGGCAAGCAAAGGGGGCGACTTCAGAAGACAGCCTGGCCACCTCCCAGGAGACAGAGCTGCTGCAATGGGAGAGCATGGATTTGTCAAATTCAGAGAATGAGCTTTGGGGATGAGGGAATCTTCTAATAAAATAAACACAAAATTAAATTCACCTCCCTTCTCCTCTCACATGTCTCTCATCTATGCCTGCCTGGAAGGGAACAATATGGCGCCTAGCACAAAAACACCACAACTCATTGACAAACACAGGGGTCACATTTCTTCTCTGGCTCGACTCGAGGGAATCATCTCTTTTCTCCTTCATCCTGGTGACCAGCACAGGTACCACCAGTGCCCAAATGCGTGCCCTTGTCACCACACTTGCACACAGACAGGAACGTGGGTCATGGGAAGCACTTGAGCTGTGCTGGAGTTTGGACCATGGCCACATGGAGTAGATGGTGTCTACTAACCCCAGAGAGACTTCTGCAGAGACTAAAGACGTGTTAGAAATGAGACTCATGTCATGCTGCTACCATGATGCATTTCTCTATGTGCACATAGAAAAGTTAATAAAGCATCTTCTATCATCCTTCCAAACCCATCTGAACAGCATCAAATATGCTGTAAAACATAGGTAGCGCTTCTTAATTTAAGTGGAAACTTTGAATTTCACAGGGACTACATTTGTAACTCTCTTCTACAAATTAAAAAGCTTGACTATCCAGAATTAAAACAAAGTGCTAGAAAAAAAATGCATTTCATATTCGCATGCATACATATTTTTTGTGCATGCATGCAGCCGACCTTGTGCCTGTGTGTGCTGTTCTGAACAGTACTTGGTCACTTACACAGAAATTGAAAGTATTTAAATAAGGTACAGCTTCTGCCTGCTCCAAACCAAGTCCATGCACAATGCTGCTCTTTTCTGTTTATATTTACAAATGGAAATGGATTATATTTACAAACAGAAACAGCATTGTGTCATTTCAGACTAAGTTTGGCTGCTCTAGTGCTCCTCTGAACTTTGGTAAATCTACATGCTGTATTTTCCCCCAGACTACATATCACGTCTGCACTACCACGAATCTGCCAACCTTTCCTACCATTTCTACTGTTAATTAGGCTTCATTGGAGTTTCACTCTCCCACTCCCTATGTTAGATAAACGCAGTGTCAAGTAAGCATGCTGCAAGCGCTACTACCTGCATAACTGGTTATCAGGGCACTTCCACTGGTCATGCGAAACCAGTGATGACAACACTGGGAACATTTTGGCAAAACACGCTTCTGTGGATGCTGCCAGTGAGTAAACAAACCCTATTCAGTATTCCACAATTAATTCCTATGAAATATTTCAGAAAAAGAAAGATATATAACTTTTTGTCCTTTTTTTGGGGGGATGGGGGAGGATGAGGGGGGCAACATGACACCAACCAAATTAACCTGCCCTGTAGTAGAAAAGCTGAAAGATATTTATTTTAATTTATAGGAAAAGCCCCTTTAGACATATAATAAAAACATCTAGTGTTTCAACAAGGCCTGATAGTTATTGAAAGTTACACGAAAAACAACCACTACATGACTTGTCTGAAAATATAATAATACAAATAAAAGGTAATTTACATGACTCCTTTATAAGAGCAATCTCTATATCCAGAAATGAGATGGCAGCATACTACAGCTAATGCAAATATTATAGCTAAATATATTTCTGATAACACATCTAAAAGAGAAAGAATGAGAACTGATGTGCAGATGATCTGTAAAGGACTCAAATACTAATAAAAACTGGGGGAGAAGGAGGGTAGAAGGAGGGTGGGATAAGAGTGTTAAATCATTATTTCATGAGGCCCATATTCACAAAGCAATTTTTTACAGATGGTTGGAGGCATTTCTCAGCCCTTAACTGACAGGAATACAGGAGGCTCACAGGCCTTAAGCAGCAATTCTATTCATAGGCCCTTAGCCTTTATATAATTGTATTAAGTGCAGTAACAGACGTAAATTAACATGCACTGACCCCCCACTCCTTGCAATGTATGCCTTGACCTTTTAAGAAACCTCAAGAGCAGTACTAGTTTAGTATTTGATACATCCTCTTTTGGGGGAGATTAAATGCTGGTGTAGGACTTGCATGTACTCGAGGTTCTAGCAGGCCTTATCCATCTTTGGCTACGAGAAGCTGCTTTTCTTTCATATCTTTAAGTAAGCAGAGTTTGTCTACTTTGGTTGCAAACAAGCTGATACCAGTAAAGCACTGCTAAGCTCTATGGGTCCTAACAGAGTGTTTGATGTAAGTCAGGTGGCAGGTTAGGAGCTCCTAACCCCTGAAGACATCTGCCCATAACGGCAGCTTTCTGAAGGAAGATATTTTTGTTGTTTTACAGCAAATCGTCCGCTGCAATTTCTGGGCAGATAATGTCCATCAAGAAATTAGATGTCAAAATAAAAAGACAAAAATGGACTTCTTGCAAAAATCCTTCCTAGGTATTTCATTTACTCATAAATTGAATTAAAAATTTAAAATATCAAAAATTAATTTAAAATTCAAAATATAAAAAGACTTTTCTGTAGTTACTTATCTGTAAACTTTTCATTTTGTAACTGGAACATACTTCGTCTTTCTCTAAAATTGCCACGTCTGGAAACAGAGCAGGCAGGGGACGACGGCTAAATCTGACTGAAACAAGGATATGTTTGGCTGTTTTACTGGGAGAGGGTCCTTTTGCTTTTAAAACATGTGCTATCAATTAATTTGCCTCTCAATTTTCTACCTCACGACTCTAGCGATAGACAGTAATTTGTACTAGCTGTCTCAAGGATGGTGGATTAAAAAAAGAAGAAGAAAAAAGAAAGAAATCTAACAGAAAAAACTATGAGAGCTGCAAATGTCGGACAATGTATTTAACCATGAAGTGGAAGAGTGTTAACTAGTGAATGAAGAAGGAAAGATGAGGGAAGTAAGGATATTTTAGGCAATGCTCACTAACTTTTTTCCTTCCCCACCTTCTTAAGACGACAGGTTTCACTAGAAATCAACTCAAGAGCCTGTTTGTATATAATTTGTATCAACTTTACGTGGATTTGCCCGGCTGTTTCAATGCCCTGACCTCCCTTCCTCCACCCTGGGCGTTCTCCCACGTGGGACGAGGCTGTTGCCTGTGCCTAGGGGCAGCAGGCGCTGCCTAGGGCCCTGTCGGTGCTGGGGGTCGGGGGGCAGCTGTGGCCTAGTGCTGTGTTAGGCCAAGCCTGGTTGTAACAAGTGTCGGGGTCTAAGGGAACAGCAGCAGCCGGGAACCCGGACGGTTCCCCGGCTTTCGGGAGAGCCCCATGTGAGGAATCCCCGGGGGTGTGGGGAAAGCCCGTCGCTTCTCTCACCTGCCTGCGGCCCTCGCTGCTCCCGTGGAGCCTCCGGCCTCGACGGCGCGGCCGCACCTGCGGGAAAAGGCAGAGGGAGAGGAGGGTTAATCGCGCCGGAGTGGCTCTCACAGGGGTCTCCGCTCGTCCCCGACTCACCTGGCTGCGGCTTGCCCTGAAGCGTCGAGGGGAGCGGAGACCGGCTCACGGCCCCACCCAGACGTCCCTATCACCGGTGGGAATACACACACACTCACACTCACACTCACACACTCAGAGCCTCAGAGTACCAGAGCGGAGCCCCTCCAGCTGCCTCAGGCCCAGACCTGGCCCAGCACGTCGGGGAAAGCGAGGCCAGCCCCGGACGCCCCTTGGCAGGGCCGGGCAAGAGCCCGACGGCAGGAGGAGAGGGCCGGGGCTTCCCCGGGGCAGCCCGGCGGAGCTGCCGGGGGTGGGTGCCCGGTNGGGACTACAGTAGGCAGGGAACAGAGAGGATGTTTTTTAGCCTTAGCTTGGCTGATCCCTCTTATCACATCTCTCTCCTTTTTTTCCCAAGTTCCCTCTACCTTGTCTCTCCCTTTAGAGTATGTTCACATGAATAAAACCCCTGTAAAGATGTTTGCTGGTGATCGTAAAGCACAAACGTCTTCTTTTTTCTCCTCTCTAAATAGAAGAGGATAAATAATTATGAAAATGCGAGTCTACTTAAAAGATATTGTGACCCTTCCACCTTTGTTTTCATCAAGCCAGCTAGTGCTCAAACTACGTGTCCTGAGAAAGGAAAGGAGGGAAGGGAGCAATGAGGTGCTTTTGCTTTGCTTTCTTTCCTCGCTTGTCCCTTAGCCGGCCTTTTACTCTTTTCTAAAGTGCGAGCAAGTCTTCAAAATATCTTTTATCTCTCGAGAAATATTAACTCTTAGACTGTGGTCCTCACCAGATCTCTCCAATGCAGGCTTCCCTGAAATGCAAGATCAGCCGTTTCTCAGACGGATCTCCCTCCGTGCCGCCGTCGGGGGGAGGGGGGGGGGGGCAGATGGGAGAGCCCTTGTATTTTCTAACAGCTGAGACATTAGATCGCACCCCCACCTCCTTTTTATTTTACAGCCGGGCGAACCATAGGCCCCTGTGTTGCGTCAAGCGGCCACTCTGCTACCAACTTGCTGCTTAGATCTTGTCTCTTTCACGAGGCTGATCTGCACGGACAGATCTGCGCCTAATCGCTCCTTCTTTTGGGGGGCGGCAGGCAGGGAGGATTTCTCTTTGCTATTTATTTCTTGCCCACGGAATCCGGGCTTGTAATTACTGCACAGAGAGGGAAAATGCAGCTTCCCTAACTCCTGCCTGAGATGCTCTCAGTGCTGTGTGCATGCACAAGGCAGTTTCAGAACCACAGAGCTGGTGCTGATGCTGCTTTGCTCGCTTGCAATCACCTCGTCCAAAAGCATCGCCTCGGCTGGGTTTTCCCTCGGATTCTGCCTTTTTTACCCTTTTTGGGGGCACTAGTTTTTGCAGAAAGAGTGATTGGAGATATCACCGGACTGCAAGTTCCTTAAAATCAGGTTGGAAGTGGGCAGGGGGGAGGGAGGCGCCTTTGGCAAGCGCTTCCATGGTGCATCTCCTGCTAACTGGGGTCTCCCCCAAACCGCGGCAGATCCGTGCACCTCCCCCTCCTCCTCCCTCCCTATTATTTATGGGGTGATCCCAGTAAATCCCACCCTCCCCATCTCGAAATAAACCGAGGCTCACTATTACAGAGCATTTAATGAATCGCTCCGAAGAATTTTTTTTTTTATGAATTAATCTCGATCAACTAGGACACCCATA
>WAAG01030998.1:375-18290 GCA_013390105.1 Tichodroma muraria
AAATAAGGAGCCTTTGTTTAAACATCCGAAGTGTCAAGGTCAGGACAACAGCAAAGTACAACATCAAGCAACACATTTGAGGGGATGGCTCTGGAGCAGCTGGTTAGCTTCCATGATGAATGGGAATTACAGCAGTTTTCAAGAGACCAACAGAAGGCTGGCAGGGTCCTAATCAGCTATAACATCAGTAGTAAAGATCTAAGGAGACTAGAGCATTTCCAAAACTAGAAACTTCTCTGGGCTTTAGTTTCAATAATTATAGCTGTGACAGCTGGACGGTGTGGGTACATGACTGGAATGGGTTGGAGTTTTTGACATATGGTGCTATTGGAATCCTGTCTGTCAGGAAAGGAGCATAAAATTACCCCCCAACAACGGGGGCTGCAGTGCATGACATCCTGTCTCAAAGTAAAGGAGCAAAGATGGCATTTTTGCAGGTTAACATTCAGCAGATGACAAAATGTCATTCAAGTAATGTTTCAGCAGAACATCAGTGCAAAGTGCTGCAGGGTCACAGGGGCAATTTAAGTTAACTGGAGGAAGCACATTGGCATACTTGGTTTTCCTTCTGCTAACTAGATTTCTAGCTGCTCTTAACCTCCTGGAATAACCATTTGGTGCTGATGCTGCAGGAGGTGGCCTCACGTGGCTTGAAAGAGGCTCCAGGTGTGCTGAGCAATAATTTCAGATAGTTACTTCTTCCCAAGTGTGCCTCTGATAAGGTCTTTTACCATCCTGCCTGTTTGAGCCTGTCTAAAACTCCTGCACACCCAGAGAGAGGGTAAGCTCTAGCTTCCCCATAAATTGATAGTTCCATCAAAAAGCACTGTGTAGTGGTCAATAATTAATTTTTCTTTACACTCTACTTATTAAGAATGAATGTAAAAACTCTGAAGCAAAAGATGTTCAGTATAATGAAGTGACACAGACCTGTTTGTCAGCCAGACCATCACTCTGCACAAGGCCTATTTCTGTTAGGAAAGATAGTTGAACTACAGGTTGTCAAGAGAGAATTTTATCTCACTTTCCTTCAAGCTCTGAACCGTGCATGCTGAAATTAAACCCTTTCATTACCACCCCCCATTGCCTGTCATTCCTCTTTCCATTGCCAAATTTGCCATTAAGGACAGGTTTTTTTCCTAGCATACACACAGAAATATATTTGCTTACCTTGCAATTGCCAAGCCGGAATGAGAAACTATTTATTTTTTCCCCTTCTTGGGATTCTTTTGTGGCACGAAACCTCCTCAAAGCTGGAAGCAGCCCATTCCAAAATGCAGGAATTTGAGCAGGTGTGTCTGAAGGCCACCATGCATGAACAAGGAACTTCTGCTGATATGGAAAGGACACACACACAGGTGTGTGGTGACAGGAGGGTGACAGTGGGAATGTGTTTCCAAGCAGAGATGTTGCTCAAAATGCAGGGATGGATCACAGAAATCCAACTAAAACTAGAGAGGGATATTAGGAAAGAAAGGAAGTGTTTCCTTAAGTACAAAATCAAGATGAGGAAGGTTGAAAAAGGTGTGGGCTCACAGATGAGAGGGAGATTCAGTGACAAAGAGCGAGTGAAGGCACTGAGTGTTTTTCATTCTACTTTTACTTGGGAAGTCTGGACACAGGTTTCCACGTCCCTGGAACACAGGCTGTAACATGGGAAAACTTCATTAAATTGTTTGCTTACTTAACAAGAGGGTGGTCAAATACTAACCCAAGTACCCAGGAGGGCTCTGTCCTTGAAGCAAAGCAAAACTGAGCAGGACGTGGTCCTGGGCAGCCTCACGCAGCTGGCCCTGCTTTGGGCTGATCTCCACACCTACCTTCTGATAGGATTCTGTGCTGAAAACCAGCAAATTTTAGAAAACACCACGGTAACACTTTTTAACAGGTGCTAAAAGGTCTGCTTTAAATCAGTGAAAACTCAGAATTAAACCTGAAGTGTAGGGTATTTCTGGATGCATGTATATCTTGAAGGGCTTCCACAGCAGGAGAAATTTTAGGTATTATACAATATCAACTCCAGTAACTCATGCTTATTTTCTACCTTACATGCCACAACATGAAATTTTGGCAATTAATGATGACTCAGAGGAAATAGATGCCATTTAAAGGATAAACAGAAACAAATAAATTTTAATCCCAAAGTATCTTATTAGATTTTTTTTTAGAAAAATGTGGGCAAACCCTGTTCAAGCAGCATTTCTACAGGCAAGATCTATCTTAAATTCTAACATTTTTCTAGTTTGAAGTACTGCAGAACTCTTTTCTCACCATCCCCTAGTATTCTGGGATGTCCCCTCCTGGTCTTTGTTCATGTCTCAGAGAGCTTTCCTCATGTTCCTTATGTTTAAGAGGGAGAGAGAGGACTAACCTTGTCATATGATAACATNACAATGAGACCCAGAACCCAGAACTGTAAAACTAATAAGCAGGATAAGACAGAAATACAAGGGTTTACTTTTTGCACATTCTCTTCAGTGCTGAAAAACAATGAATTTTGGTTTCCAGTGCATTTAGAGCTCTGTCTAAAGCAAGGTTCTCAAATGTGTTAAAAAATACCATATGGGGCTTAGTGTTTTTGATTAGAAATACATTAATGTGGGACAACTGGCTTTTCCAGAAGAAAGAAATTTCTAACAGGAGAGGCCTGCTATTATTTATATGAGCTGAGATCATCCCATTTTACTGATTCATTTAGACTGATGCCAACTAGAGCTAAAAACAAGCATTTCTTCTTAAAGAAATTATGAAATTACTGTAGACTTTGATCTAACATCACCCAAGTTTTCATTTACAGGGACTCACAGCACAAACATTAGTCAATGGAAATATGCACTACATTGCATGTCTTACAATACAGAAAAGGAGAGAGAAGCCTATTTGATCAAAATATTTGGAACCATAACCTGAAGTCAGGTTTGACATAACTAATTTCTGATTTTTCTACTTCAGATACTTACATTATTTTTCTAATAGAAAGTGGATCACTCAAAGTAGCAAGACTCTAAACACCCATATCCCTTTGGCTTCTTTCACACCATTGTAAAACATGTCTGTCCAAGGAGATGCTTTTCAAAAACATGCACACATAACTACATGCTCAAATAGAGTGTACATTTATTTGTTTCTATTTGCAAATATTTGAACTGTGCTTTTTACTACCAGATTTGGCATACAGTGTTTGCAGCTTAAAAATCTCCCCTTAGGCCTGTAAGACTATCCTGGTTGAGGGGGGGAAAAAAAATAGAAAAAAATCAAAGAACAGCTGCCCTCAAGCCACATCATGCAATGATTAAATATGAAATACATATAACACCAATAAAAGAAAAGCACAAAAAGTGGATTAACAAGATACTCAACTCCATCCAGTTTAACTGAAAGATGGTGAATCAGGATAGTGGCTGAAAGTCACTGTTACAAGTCACCAAATGGTTATAATAATAGCCAAGACAAAAAAGGTTATATTCTCAGAGCAGCTTGCTCTGAAAGAGAGCATGCTATCGTAGTTTGATGAAGAAATGTGAAATATAAAGTGTCAAACAGAAGAAAATGCAATCAGTTCACTGATCCTACACTGAAGAATTAAAGAAGGCAATAGCCTTGAGGAATGAAGGCACCTCTGATCTTTTGCACAGCATGGGCTGCCTGTGTTCCCCTTGTCAAACAGTAAATAATCAAAATCAATGGGAGGTATAAGAAGTCTGAAAAACTCAAAGGAAAAATAATTTCCCAGATATACCAACAATAAAAGTCATTCCCATGTTATATAATTCTAATTATTAACAAAATAGAAAAGGCAGAGACCCTGACTAAATTTTTTGTTCTGTATTTCACTGGTATTTGTGAGGGTTTGTGGTGTTCTGGGGTTATATTTTCACATCAGTATATTCTCCTGACTGATCATTTGGGCAGAACTCATCTTCAGCCCCCTGAGGAAACAAGTCCAACAACCCCCAGGAGAGCTCAGCTTGGGCAAAGGTACCAGCATCAATCCTAATACCTTGTGACCAAACACAGCCGGGTTAACATGAAGGCCAAAACTGTCACACATGAAAAGGATGGATAAATTCTCCTGTATAAACCCAATGGAGCAGGAGAATTTGCTGTTGTGAAAAGGGAAGCCCCTTTCAGTCTTCCGGATCCCTTTCCTCACCTCACCTTCTGCCACCCGAATCTAAAAGTTTAGGAAGCGGAAACACAAGTTGTGACTACCACAGTGATGCCAGAAATCACAAATACGCCAGAGTCTCAGGTTTCTGAGTAAGACAGACACACAGGACATAGCAGAAAGCACTAAGAACACAGTTAAGTCCAAGTTAAAGGGACTATTTCTCCACCTCGCCTCCCTCCATACGGATTTGGGGTAGGAAAAACTGCAGCAAATTAATTCCTTGAAAGAAGCATGTCCTTAATATTCATTGTGAGTGAGTGGCTACTAATTATCAGTCTTCTTCTACAATGGTACAATGTGTGCCATTTTGGTGGGCAGGCTTAGACCACCACACACTGACATGAAATTCAGGAGTAACTCTGACTTCTGGTTCCCTGAAGTCAGCAAAAGCTTAGAGTATTGCTGAGATAACAGCTGCCAGTCTCTCAGGGGAAAGGCTTTGCTCGTGTCGCTCTTGAAATGAATGATGAATAACATTAGAAACAGCCTCACTGATACAGGCTGACAATTGCCTTTATTTTCTAGAGCAAGGACTGCATCAGATACAGGACATGGCCCTGGAAAACACCACAGTTTGAGGCTGCATCATGAGCCCCTCACTTTGGTGGGCAGCTTTACACAGAGCCTAAGAGTAATGGAATGAAGGGAGAAAGTGGCTAATCCAAGAGGTCAAAAAGGGTCTCTTTCAGGAGAGTTGTGTGGATCCTCAGCAGCTCACTGACTTTCTCCTCTCCAGGTCTTACTGGAAGATGAGCCACTTGACTTGGGCACACCTTTGTTGTCAATACACCATTCACCAATGATCCTGGGATTGCTGCACTAGTCTCTAACTGCATCTGGGCATCCTGGTAAGTGAATAACTTCGAAGGCAGAGCTCCTTAGTAAATCTGTTAAGATAACTGGGCCTGATCCAGAACATCTAAATTAAGAAGCCACTTCTGCAGCATCTACCCAGAGCACATGGCTCCTGAAATAGCACCTAGGAGGAGTCAGAATACTCCTGGATATTCTCAAAGTGGGAGACCCTAGATACTAAATACAGCACTGGTGCTGGGATCACACTGCCAGCTAGGACAACACAGCTGTGTCGTCGTGTTTAATACCATCTACATTTCTGACACATCAGCTGAGCCCCTGGGTGATTTCAAAGAGGCTAATTATAACTACCTCTTCCTCTTACTAATGGTGCCACAAAAGAGTAATGACCACACTTGTTCAGCAGACCTGGCCTCTGGGGAACAGGACAGTCAGTGACTCAGCAGCTTCCTGCAGCCCCGTGAGTGCTCAGAACCTCCAACAGGCAAGGACTGAGATCCCTGCCCGGTGCACTGTGAGCCACTTCATGGGCCTCCAGTGCTTCCAGGGACAGGCAGACACGATAGTCTGCCTTCCCAGAACATGGGAGCTCAGTCTATTTATATCCACCTGCCCCCTGTGATTTACAGCATTTGTTTCAAAAAGGTATTTTCGGTGCATGCAGGAATAAAAACAACCCCCCGATGCTTCAAACCACTAAAAAAAACCCGTAGACAATCTTTTCAATAGACCAACATCAATATGCAGTTTGCAATTGTCTTGTCACATACTGTGTACTGACTTTCATGACTTTTCCCACAGTATTTCAGAGGTTGTTATAAATGCCAAAGCAGAAGGGAAGTGGGTGTTTCACCTCTGACTAATGGCAGCATTTACTAGCCTGAAGATCTCTTCTTATATCCATCTAATAAACTGGTTTGTCAGTAGATAATACAAAATTCCATCTGACACTCTTGAAAACTAAGTACCAGACTCACAGTATATTTGTATTTCAGCACACAAGACTTTATCCATGGAGCCCCTATTGGCTTCAGTAACAGCATCCATGCTGTTCCCCTCACATATCAAACAGGGAGCAAACCCTCAGGTGAACACAGCCAGGACTTGGACAAGCCCCTCAGTAGATTAACTTTGAAGACAATCTTAGGATTTTTCTGCCTGATTTTTCTTGCAAGCACAATAGGCCTGGAAACTACCAAAGGTCTGTTGGACATATCAGAGGTGGGTGGAATTTGATTTTGCTCATCCTTTCAAAGTGCCTCTGAGGTTTGTAAATATTCACTGTGGTGTTAAGGTTTTGAGAAAGCAGTTATACAGCAAATTTGAATGATTAATGATCCAAGACATTTTAACACATTATTTCTCTATTTTCAACATAAATAGCGTGTAAAGGGTGTTTAAAACCTTAATGAATCGAACTATATGAGTAAATAATGTTAATCATTTTAATTGCCCAGTAGTCTGAAATTAGATTTAACAGTCTGATAATGTATAACTTTAAAGGAATACAACCCTGCTCTATAAAAAATCCCTTCCAAGCCCATTCTAATAATTTCTATTTATCTTTTATGACATTAACTGTTCTCCCAGTCTGCCGACAGACAGCCTTACGCTCACATTTAGTTTAAATGCAGTGCGGTATAGTTTTTCATTATCATTAACGTGCTCCTGGTGGGCAGAGTGCAATGCAGTGGCACTGGTCACACTTCATTGCTTTATCTCATATGACAAAGAGAGATGATGTGCTTCAGCCCAGGCCAGAAGATGAAAGCGAAAGGTGGCCACGGCAAACTCCCCCTGCTGCCGAGGAGCCGCGGCCGGGCTGCGTCTGTGACTTGCTAACAGCACGAAGGGGCAGACAAATAGATTTTCCTCTATATTTATAACCAGCATCATTCTTCCTTTCAGGCCTTTCAGTGCAGGTACCTGTTTTATATGAAATGAACAATCTTTATAGACGTACCAGAGCCATAACAAGGCTGATTTTCAGCGAGGCTGAGGTATATAACTCTTACAGAATTGTCAGGCTTCTTGCTCAACAAATCAAGCCTAACTTATGATGTTTGCAGTGTAATTTTTATTCCTGTTTGACTAGCCAACTACCCAGTGGTAATAGGATGTTAGAAAAGGGCAGTAGCAATGTTTGTACATGCCATGATTGATAGGCAAACTCTGCATTTTTCATTTATATCTCCTGATTCCAAATCAGTTAAGTTTAGGAAAAATGAAACAAAATGGCAAGAAAAATGCTTGCAGATTGCAGCCCGGCACTCTCGTAGATCTGAGTTCAGCCCACATCTGCTAGGATTGTCTGGAAACATTAAGATATCTAAATGAAAATCAATACTATATGTGCCAGCATTTACTACCAAGAACAAGTATCAAGAGACCTCAGCTAATCAGGCTTTCAAGCTTGTACTTGAGCCATAGCCTGAACCCCAGGGGTGTCCTAATTGGCCCAGACTAATCATAGAAGAGTTAAATTTATAACCAGCAAAGACATCTTGTTTTTCTTACAAGTCATCATTTTGAAAGGGAAAGCCTCACCTGTGTGGTAGCAACGTGTGGTGAGAGCCACTGGTCATGCAAGGACTGCTGCTCACCTGTCAGAGGTAAAGGAAAGACTAATTTACTGTCCTCCATAAAACCAGTCAGGCACATTTAAGCTTTTGGTGGGCATATAGTGCTATCAAACCTTTCACATGAACTGCATATTTTCTCAACTTAAAAGCTCTGCACTTAACACTGCTGCACTGGGAGATAGAAGGTTTATATTTTAGAGGTAAAAGACCTTCCATGCACTGTGATCTCAAAACCTAATTTTTTGAGCCAGCTAAATAAATATATTTCCAAATCAAACACTATTGGTGGAACTTTGTTTTCTTTTTCTTCTGCAGTGAATGCAGACATTCACAGAAGCCAACACAGCAGTTCAGTTCATAAGGTACAAAGACAAACGCAGGAATTATTTTTCTATACTAAAAAAATCCTTATTGTAAAATAAAAGTGTGCACAATATCTTCTGGAAGACTTAAATTGTACTGTTAAAAAATTATACTGCATCAGGGGTCTGGGTTCCTAATATTTGTATTCGGGATGCCAAATGAGAGCAGATTTTATCCTATTTTCAACAAATTAAACACAAATATGTAAAATGTTTATAAAACTCCGTCCTCTATTTTAGGCTTATTTTGAGCAACTTAATAATTCTGCATAGATTTCTTTAAACAGAATAAAAATGATGAATTAAGCCTGGAAATGGAAAACCTAATGTTTTTCAGCTTTCTTCAAAAGCATATGTAAACATCCCTGGAGATTCACATCTACCAGAAGTTTAATAACATTATTTAGATTCTTTGTGTCCCATACGTTAGATGTATTTTTAATGTCTACCTCTTAAAACAAAACAAAAAGTTGTCAGATATCGTATTCCTCCTCACCGCGGTTAACGGTTTCCAAGGCGGTGCATTCATGGAGACATCCTGGCACGTTGCGATCAATGAAAGCTTGTTTCTCTCATGGCATGATGTTTCCCCTCGGATTCTCATCTCCCACTAGTGCCTACTGTGAAATTTTGTCAGTTCTTTTACCTCTGAGGAGCTCTCTTGCCCCCCATGTTGTAAGCTACCGTGTTATCTTCCTGAATCAGTCTTCCTGTCTTTGCTGCTTCGCCTCCCACTTCTTGTGGGACAAGGAGGCTATCTTCATCTTCCCCTTCAGTCCCCTGCCTGATAACTCACTGATCTCACTCTGTGCAGCACAGAACAAGGTAATGAACAAAAAGCAGATAGGAAATCTCAGCCCAACCCACACACAGAAAGGCAAGCATGAGTCTCTCCTAAACAACTCTATTATCTCACTCTGCATTTCTAGCCTTGATGCTACATATGCCAGTCTTCAGGAAGGTACCAAAAACCATTCCTAACACAAAATTAGGTTCAAATATACCATCTGCCTTTACTGTCCTACTTCCTCCCTCAAAAATAATTTAAATATTAAACAAAAATACTTAGTACTTCTTTCTGTCTTCAGAACACTTTTGGTACAAACTGTTGATTTCTCTTCACCCAAAACAGGACTTCAGCCTCCTCATGTTTCAAACACTTAAGAAAAAAAGAAACTACTTACACCAGCAGAATTTTCCTCTTACACAAAACCACAGCTCTTACAACTCCACTTTCTGGCTCTGACTGACATTGTTTAATAAATCCTTTTGGAGTGGTTTAGGAGACTATCGTTTCCAATTCTCCTCTCTGCTTCTTCACCACTGGTTGTCACACATGTGACAAAACAAAAATTTTTTCTCCAGCTGTTTCACTTCATTACCAATGGAGGATTTTTATTTTAAAGTTAATGTGTTTGATGGCGAACTGAGAATAATTCAAATGCAGAACCATTTAAGAGCATCATCCACTCTGGCAGTGGCCAATGCTCCCAGTGAGACGTTGAAGGGAGAGAATGCAGGAAGAGCCTGGACCTCCATCTGCAGAAGGTGAGCCCGGGGAAGGGCCCTGCAGCAGGTGGCTGAGCTGCAGGAGGTGCTGAGGAGGCTGCACCACATCAGAAAGGCTCAGGAGGAATTAGACAGCTCCTTCCAAGCACAGCCTGCAGTGGATGCCCAGCCCACAGCCAAAACCTCCTCCACCAGGACATGCAGCAGGCAAGGGGGCCAACAATGCAGGGGAATAGAAGCCTCCAACAGTGGGGACCTGCAGAAGGAAGAGACTTTCCCCAAAGCCAGAGGTGTCCTTGCAGAACTGCTTCACTGCTCTGCAGACTGAAGACCTGTCACAGCAGGAACAGTACCAGAGATAAGTAAGGCAGTCCTTTTACTTTTTTTATTTTAATTTGGATAGCTTTTACTTTTGCCATCCATTGAATGCTGCTGCAAATTCCTATGCTATCAGGTGTTATTAATATCAGAATATGCTGCTATTCCTATCCAGGTGTGAAGAAATATATTTCGGCACCAGGAATCCATTACAAAATAGATCGTACCCCCAGCTAACTTAACCTAAAATCTTAGTCCAAACAAATCTGACACTGAAAAATCAAACAGATTTCAGTGGAATCAGGATTTTTTTCCGTGTTTTTTCTGGTGTTACTCTGGCTTGGTCCCTCACATAAAGGGTAGATGTAAAGGACCAGCCTTGTACACATTCAAGCTGAACTGAGCAGAAACTCTACACAATTGCCAGTGGAGTTCTGTTTCATCCACAGACAAACACAAAGAAAGGAAAATTTAGATATTTGGATGAAAAAAAAGTACAACAAATACCTTTAGATACTTACAGCATTACGATAAGGCAAAAAGTCAATTAATAACTCTGCTGTTGAAGGGAGTTCCTCCCCTCCCCTTCTCCAGTTTTGCAGCTTTGTTGAACTGACTGTTAAAGCTGACAAGAGCAGTTTGATGCATGAGGAGCAGACATGATTGCCCCAAGGCAACGAGGACCACTCCCTTTGCAGCGGCCTCTGTAACTCCAGAGAGGGTAAATCAGCCCCAGCAGATGGAGGGCTCAGTTGCAAAAGAGGAGCCCTGAACCAATCCCACGGGGAGGAAAGTCTTCTGCAGTAGCAGAAAAAGGTGTACAAGTCCTCTGCAGAGCTGAGAGCAGGGCCCAAGTCACCTCAAACTCTCATTGAAAAGATGATTGATTCTGCTCTATTTTGCTTCTTCCAGCAAAACATTGCAGGATGTTTTCACTGCTGTTTGCCTCCAAGTTTGCTGCATTTGTTTGCCAAGTCCTGGGGTTGTCAAACGAACATGAACTCCCCCTGACGGTGCACACCTATTTTCCTTGTGTTGCAAATCCTCCTTTTCACTAGCAGTGCACAGTACAAACACACGTATAATTTTACTCATTTTCATGTGATACTGAATGAAACGACTTAAAGCTTATGCCAAATTAACAATCTTTTCTTGGCAGTTTCACACCAGGATTCTATGCCAACTTCTGTTTAACAAGCAATGTTATTAACAGAGAAAATAAGTTTTTTTGTTTCTCCTTTGATTTGCCTACTTGAATCTTCTGGTGTAGTGAATTTTCCCATGCATGCGCATATCTAAAAACCTAACAAGGGCAAACAAGCTCTATTATTTCCATAAAAATTGCTACTGCACAGCAGTTCTAGAAAGTCTAGAGTTTGGGGGTTATTCTAATTATATTAAGATCAGTATTCAAAACAGTTTCAAGGCACAAGCTTCAGAGTCTCCTCTAGACTGCACTATCACACACTCCAAGAGCTGGGTTTTCTGTGAGGATCTCGCCTCTTCTTAGTGCTACTCGGGAAGTAGAGATGAATCAGAAATGAGATTTAACCAGCCAACAGATTACTCCCCTGGCACGGGGAACACAGTGCTGCTAGCGTGCCAGCTCTCCTACTGCCACCCACCATCTCAGCATATGGGGTGTGTCAGGAGTAAAAAGGCAGCAGAACAGCTCCGTGCTGTATTCCTTCGCCCCTGCCCCCTCCAGCTCAGTGAAGTGGTTGGCACTACTGGCAGCTCTTAGCACTTCCTACCAGCAGTGCAGAGAATACAAGGTCAGGCAGGAACACAGGAAGGGAATGGCTCTACCTCTTCTCCCTGGGCTGAGCGTCAGTGCCTGATTCAAACGATCCTCATGAGCTCAAGAGACCTGTGATGTTTCATACCATATGCAACTGAAAACAAAATTTAAAAACGTGCTTACGCCACTCATGGAGGAACGTACAACCAAATTGTGAGTGATCTGACACCTTCTGCTTGCCCATTTCTTTTTTCATCTTTACTTCCAGTGCTGTTAATCTGAGTTAAACATTTTTTACACGTTTTTTGTTGCTATTTTGACTAAAGCAGAATCTTTAAATATTCTGTGTGTACTTAGGGGTTTCCCGAGTTCTACAGATGGGCTATTCCTTTGAAATTAAATGATTTGGGCACTAACACTTGTCATTTCTCTCTGTGTGTATCTAAGACTACCTTCTAGAGTCCCTCTCACACTTTGTGCAGTGCACCAAGTCTGAAGATAGAGCACACTTTGTGGAGGCTCCACAGCTGAGCTCAGTGACCTAAAGATGCTTCATATCACTGACCAGGCTCTTTCAAGAGCTCAGATTACAACTTGCATTTAGAGAAGGTAGAGTTCATGTCACCTCTCAGTAAAGGCACTTCTACTGCTCCTTTGCTTCTATTCAATGTCTTTTGGGCATAGAAAAGATTCTTTATGGCCTACTAATATATTCAGTAATGAAGGTATAGTAAATCTGAAAGATTGCTAAACTACATTAAACACAGTCCTAAAAGGTGAAATAAGCATTAAACAGGAGGTATACTCTGCTATTGTTTGCTGAAATCTGTTATTGTCAGCTTATATTGTTCTGAAAAAGAGGGTCATCTACCCAGGCCATGTATAAAGGGGGCTTCCAAAAAGCTCTCAATAAAAGGTTTAATCTCACTGAATTTCTGAAGACAAGGAAGACATTTGTACTTCAGAACTCCTGGAGGCTGAGATGCATTATTAAAGAACAGATACTAAAGTACCTGGCTGACTCTGCAAAAAGGACATGATATGACACAAAAAGGATAGTGTCAATTTAATATCATCATTAGATTCCAGAGTTAACAATTCATTAATTAATTTTAAACAAGGTAAGTCTGTATCTTTTTCATGATGACCTCAGAGTAATCTGAATCAGAAACATTTCCATACCAAAAGTACAGGCAAAAAACCCCAGAAAACAACCTAGATACCCTCAATAGAAACTATGATTTTACAGACTTTGATTGTATATAAAAAAATGTTAGTTTCCTAACTGCAGCCTCAAGAGCTGATTTCTGTGGCAAATTAAGTACTTGCACTCTTTCTTTCCTTTAAGACTTTTAGTAAGGAGTGCAAATAGTGTTCTTTGTAATACTCTAGTAAGTTAATAGTGGCTATCAGAATAATTTTGTATGTGACAGTAAATGAAAAATAACAATGTCAAGCAGTGACTTTAGAGTGACAAGTTTCTTAAGATAGTATAGATTTCCTACATGTTCATGTAATACTTTCACAAAAATGTTACAACTGCTTTAATAAAGTGAATTTTACTCTGGATATTATCTGTCACGTGTTCTTATTCTATTTCATAGAATTTGCCTGGGTCTAAATATTATTTTGAGATTTTGTCTCTACGTCTCATAATTTCTTATAAATTCTTTTCTTTCCTTGTTCTTTACCTTAAAAACCAGTTCTTTGTCTTTGGCTAAGCAAAGGCTCCACACCAAAGATTCAATTTTTTAAATCAATCCTTAGGCAGCTGAACTTAGCAAGTATCCAGTATTTCTGAAAATCAAATTCTTTCTTCTCCAGGCAATGCTTATATGATGTTCCATCAATTTAATTTGCACAGTCTAATCATACTGATTTAGCTTCCTATATATCAAAGTGAAGTGCAGCCACACCACTCTGCAGTGCCAGCAGAAGGTACTTCTGCTGTTAATCATTGCACACAGTCCTGGTTGGCAATGCCCACTCAGTACAGCCCATGGTGCAGCATTCCACTCCTCAGCACCCCCCTCCTCAGCCCTGCCCTCTGCTCAAGCAGATTGCTCCCAGATTGCCTGTCCTCTTGTGGGTAACTGATGTCCTCCATGATTTTCAGGTTCAGCAGTGGCATCACTTGCAGAAATGTTTCTTCGCAGGCAGCAGAAGAGGCCAGTCATGTTAAGTGGTTCTCCTTTATTTTGCCTTACTACCATTTCCAAGACTACCTCCCTTGCTTTGTTTGATCCTTCTAGACCTTGAAGAATCAACCATAAAGTGTTACAAAGAAGGAAAGGACTTTCAACGGCTCATACAAATCCATGAAGCCTACACAAACTTCTACTCACATAGAGAAAAAAATAAAATCTTCCTACCCCTGAGCATCTTTGGATGATTTACAAAGAGAAAGGCAGAGGTGAAGTAAAAGAGCACCTTGTTTTCAAACAGCAGTTTGAAAAGTTGGGAAAAGAAACCATAAGGAATGAGACCCTGCAAATCAGAAAAATGGAGTTACTTCAGTTCCAGGGAAGGTTATTCACAACTATACAAGTTGTCTTTTAAAAGAAACTCTAATGTTTTATCTCTTAGCAGAGAAAGTAGAATATTCTGGGCTTAAATGCCTGCAGACAGTTAAATTCTGTGTTACAGGAGAAAAAAAAAAAGAGAAAAACAATAAAGATGAATAGCTTTGACCCCTTCAAAATATTTTCTGCACTTCTCATATTACAATTGGCATCAAACACAAAATTACTAAGGCTTTTCATCGCTTTTTTTTCTTTTCATTAAAAATGTCCTTGGCTACATTGAGTTTAAAATATCACAATGCTGAACCGAACCAAAAATTTCTTAGTAATAGCAGCCTGAATGACAGAGTATTAGCACCTTTATCAAACGGGAAATTAACACAACACTGGATTGCACGTAGTTTTTAAGACAGATTTGACTAAGGAATCACTGTTCATTAAGCCAGTATCACAGGAGAAGTGTCTCTACAATTTTAAATGTAATTAAAAAGTTGAAAGGACATACTTTTGAAGAACCCACCACTGAAAATCACTTTGATTTCTGTATTTTTCTGATGATGTTTGGGGGTTTTGTATGCTCTGATAAAAAAAAGTTGTCACTAATGCCATTAGTCACTGGATGTTTTTGTATCACATTGATTAGGTTCATAATCTTTTTCTGCCTTTGCACGTCATCACAGGCATTTTACAGTAGTTTGATAATAGTCACACAGTAAACCCTCCCAACCAGCACACTTTCTAAAAGGATGGTAGTCCTGATGTATTTATAACTTGCAGCTGTGCCACAAAGATCCTGTGCAGCATATGGGGATTTCCTTTCATTGAAACAGTCCCCTCCGAAATACTTTAAGAGGCCTTTAAAGTAACCTTCTACATTTCCTTTTGAAAAGGGGGAGGGAAGAGAAAATTTCCACATTGTGGCTTCAGTCAGGCGGAGGACATGACTTGTGCAATCCTAATAAATCAGAGCATTCCCGTGTGGCAGAAGCAACAGGGGAATAGCGTAAGAGCGGTGCTGCATGTTGACCTAAGCAAGAGCTTATCGAGAAATGATGTCCTCTTAAACAGACTCCTGTAGAGATGTTCTGCATTTCCTCTGACAAATTGTAAGCTCTCTGACTGTAACATTCCTAACAAAATAGGGCTGATTTAGCAATGTACAAACTGCCCATTATCCTACTGCATAAAAAGGCCATTTAAAGCAAAGCCTTAGGACACTGCCCCACTGGAAACAGTACATCTGAAAAATTATCCCCATCTTGTGCCACCAAAGCTGTTAACTACCCTAGGGAACATAGCTCATTTACAATACAGACAAATGTTAACTTTAATGAGTTTTAAAACTGCCATTTTTCTTGTTTGACTTTGATAACACTCAAAATCTTAAGCAAATACTTAGCTATTTTTTCACCTGGAATACCATCAAACTGATATTGCCACAGCGTTTGTTTTCAGCTGCCCTTGTCTTTCCCTCACTCAAGTCATAATGCTGTGCAAAAGTGCAATTAAAAAGTACATCCACTCCTAAACAATTCTGTAAAGATTAAACAATCTATTTCAACAAACTGTTCCTGACTGAAAACTTTGCATGCCAAGATTACTACTTGTCATTATTTCCCAAGAGATGGAGTACCTTTTTTAAAAATATCTCTAATGAGATCTACAAATCTATGTGCAAGACAGCTTACTTTATTGTGTTTATAATGATAAAAAATATTTTAAAAATGTTATGGCTCTTGGGACTGATAAAAACACAATGGGGGTAAGGTCATTCGGAAATGTTAATAAAAGTTTTCAAAAAATATGATGACTCTCAAGAAGTAATGTTGGCCATGAAAAATGACTACAAAAAATTATTTCCTGTGATGGTAAACACTCAATTTTTCTAGAGCTGGGTGACTCTCCAAATCCTTTATTTGTTCTGTTGGTGCACAGTTGTAGCTGTTGGATTTCCCTACATCATCTTAAGCTCCCAATCTCTCTGCCAGTGACATCCAACAAAGCCTCGTCCTAACTATACAAGAGGAAAATCCATACAAACCCTCTCTTTTCACAAAGCATAATTTTCACAGCAAGACATTTTGAGAAGAACAGCAAGAGCAGGTGATGTCCTTATCTTCCATTCCTTTCAGCTGGTGTTGCCTTGCTCCAGACCGACAGCCAGGAGCTGAAAGGAACTGCCTTTCTCCAAAGAAAATTTCTTAGACAACAAGTCAGATTACCTTAAACTAAATATCAAATAATGGATTTTCATGTTCAGGCAAAGTACTTGGGAGAAAGCCAACACTCTCCCTACCAAATTTTCACTGCTTGTGACCAGCTTTTAAAAATAACAATTTAAAAACAACTTTGTTGCTTGCAATGTCAATGCAGACTATCAACACCTATGAAACTATTCAATACAAACACATGAATTCTTGATTGTAGGCAAAATTTTGTCTCAAAAATTTGTGATTTTAAAGCAATTTGATGCCAGCTAACATTTTATAACAGTAAAAATAATTAAATAAATGGAGAAATAAAAACATTTAGAGCATTAGCAACTAACAAGATGCGAGATTCTCAAAGCTGACTCTGAAAATACTCTGTCCTCAAATACATGAATTTAAAATGGTGAATGCTGAGTTTAAAATTCACAAAATCGATATTTCAAAACAAAGTAAAGTTAAGCAAATAATTATAAACTTTTGGTTATGTAATTTTACATACATTGTGTATATTTACCTTTGTTCCATGAAAAATAACATAACACTTTTATGGTTAAGGGTTAACCATCAAACAAACATAACTTATTTGTTTTCTTCTAAAGAATCAGCAAAAATGAATCCAGAAAAAAATAATATAGATATATATTAAGGTTAATCAACCACAGACACAGAAGTGAAGAAATGCAGTGTATGGTGTATATGCAGCTTTCTGGTTTTGACACATCTTTTCAAAAACAAAGGACACAAATGTAAGCAATATAAAATATTAACACTTCACACTAATCTCAAATTAATTACTAGTCAGCAGATAGCAATTGCTTGACTTATTCCAGTTACAGAGCCATTTACTTGGTCTGCATGCTTTTCTATAAATTCAAGTTTGATTCCCAAACTCAGGTGCTCTACCTATGACCCTGCACAGAGACCAGGTAACTACTGATAGATTTATTTCATGGAAAAAGTCTGCAGAAATTGCACTGAGGGGAGTATTGTTTTCCCTGTATTATATTATTTTATCTTTCAGAAGGCAAAAGAGGCAAGGTGAGGATCCTTATTTACTGTCTGTCAGCTTTGCCTCAAGCTACACTGGAGTTTACTAAAGAAATTGTGATGGTGAAGGACACCATAGGAAAAGGGGAAGGGCGGTAGAAACAAGGGTTTGGGAGAGCAAAAGCAGACACGGCTTTTGGACAAAATGGATAAAGGCTCATTGCAACAAAGACCCCTGTAAGCAAAGTAGATGCCAGATTTAGCAGGCAGAAAAAGTACAGTCAGTACAGAGATATCACAGAGTTGAGTTAAATCCATTCCAGGTTCTTCCTGGTTTACCAATGAGGAAGAAATGCTCAAATACAAGGTTTTGTTGCCCTTCCCAAACCATCACACTATGCATCACCTGAGATACCTCAATTGTTTGACAATAAAAGCTGGAACACTGTACTGGTAAATTTTTAGAGCACCAAACCATTGCAGAACTCTAAGACAAAGATAGCATCTGTGTTTTATACCATGATCAGTACATCCAGTCACGTTCTGACAGTCAGGGCACAGACCTGAAGGAGCAGCATGGGAGTGCCATGTCCTGCTCTGCTGCCACCTCACCTTTAGGGAGAGGCAGCCCTGAGTAATCCCTGCACATCCCCAGATCCCTGGGGATCCCATTTTTGCAGGCCTTTCTCTCTCAGCC
>WAAG01031005.1:0-10271 GCA_013390105.1 Tichodroma muraria
AGCTGCTGTGCATTTGTGAGGGTGCGTGTGCATGCTCCAAGTGTGAAGAGGATGCACAGGTGGGGGAGAAAAGAGGTAGGTCAGGTGATGGGAGCTGGAGCAGCCAAACATTTTGTCTCCTCTAAAGAGGGGAAGCATGGTTTGTCAGAGCACAGATATATCATGTGGCTGTCCAAACCAGAAAGCCATGAAAACTGAAATGAGTGGTAAGCCAGGAGGCAGCAGGGCAAACTTCTCTCCACAATCTTCCCCATACTATAAGTTGCTGTGCAGAACTGTAATGGAGTAATCAATAGTTAAGTGGGCAAAATCAACAGCTTCTGGACAGTGTAGGGGTAGAGATGGTACTTCCTGTTGACGTGTGTGGTGACTCCTTTCCTTCTCATTGCACAGCTCTGTATTGTCCTACTCAATCCATGTTCCATGACCTCTCCTGCAGAGTTTACTTGTCTGTCAGATGGTGGTGGGAACAAAAGCTTCTTAACCTTAAGCAGAAAATACTTTTAACAAGGTGATGGGGGACTGTGTAGGAACTGGATGATAAGGAGGTGGCCATTTTCAACCATATTTTTGTGAATCATAGCAAACAAGCAGGAATTTGATTTATACTGATGTGAATTTGAGATTGCTTTGTACCCTGGAGTACAAGGTTTTGGATACAAAACCTTAAGATTTAGACTGTACTGTAATAGGTATTGCAAGTACCTGATTTCAGCTATTGACAACACCTGGGCCATAGCAAAGAGTTTCATTACTGGATGTTTATACCCTCCACATTCTATCTACTGATCGGCTTGCACAAAACTTTTTATAAGCTTGTTTGTTAAACTAAAATACCTCAGACAGATTATCCATCCACTTTGGCTGCTCTGCTGCTCCATTTTGCAAGGGTGGATGAAAAGACTCCTGTGAAGAAGGAGCTAGTGTAATCAAATTCAGAATCCTAAGGGCTTCGTTATTCACTTTTGAAAGGGGGCTTGTATATTTTAACTTGAACACTTAACAGGTGTTCTTCCAATACCCAGGAGTTTAAGCTACCTGGTAGCACTAAAAGTGGAAGGGAAGAATGTGGATGGATTAAAGAACGGGTTATCTGGGCTTGATATTTCATAGGAAAGTCCATGTTAAGATCAGAAAAATATCTGGCTGTGGTTTTAGTTCCATATCCTGTAGCATGTATATAAATCCATTTTTCTTCTAATGCTGCTAGTTTGTCTTGCCTCCCATCACTACACAGAAAGGGGAACATGAACATTGTAATGGAGAAACTCTTTCACGATGTAGTTGACAGAACTTTCAGCGGTTTTCTATGAATGTGGCTGACTTTTTACTCCACGTACTGCCTCCAACCAAAAAATCTAGAGGATTTTTAATCAGAGGGGGAAAGAAGAACTTCCCAGGAATATAATGCACAGCAACCACAGACTTCCACAAATACTAATTTCTAGTATTAATATTGGGGGGTGTGGGGGTGGAAATGAAATCATGAATGAACCTTTCATTTTCTTCACTTGTTTTTCCAATGCATCTTTTAATTTGTAAAGAAATAAAAATATATTAAGATGTATTTTATGTCATCGTTAGTAAATAAACACTGCTTATTTTTCCAAACCCTGTATTTTGCGGGAGGGGGGAAATGGGAAGGGCTGAAGCATAGCTCATTGATCCTTTACAATCCAGTCTTCTACTAACCAAGTTCAGTCTTTCTTTTTTTTGTCATTGTTGTGATTCGCACTGAATGATAAGAAATTCAACAAGAGTCAACAGACAGAAGGTACTGTTTAATCTCAGTGTTCCTTTATTTAGGTGATTGGTTTTTGACTTTCTGGCCTGTCTGAATTTTCATTTCACATTTTCACTGAAATTCCCTTTTTTGCTAACACAGCTTGAGTCATTGACTGGGTGGGGTTTTTTTGGTCTACTTAGGCAAATATTGCCCTTACCTTGTGACAGTGTCAAGTTAATGACTTCCGTAGTTTTAAAAGAGCTCATATTTCAGAGTTAAGGGTACCTGGGTGAATTAGTTGGGTGTTTTTTTCTGTTTGAGTTTTTTGGGGGGGTTGAGTTGTGGGTTTTTTTTGCTGGGAGTGTTACTAATTGCAAAAATAAAGTTCAGAGTGAACTGGCAGTTATCTTGACTGTACCTGTGAATATTGCTGTTGTACAGTTTGCTGATAACCTTATAACAAATCTGTATGAAAGCACAAGACAATCATTGCTACATATCCAATAATACTAAATTTGCTGTAGAATACTTTTGAGATTTCTCTCCTATAGAATGTACATTATGTCCAGAATCTGCCACAGAACTGGTGCGATAATGATGGGCCTTGTGGATCTTGTATGTTAATCGTGTGGAGTAAATTGTGCAGCATGTCCTGATGCTTGTGGAGATTGCCTTGGAGAGCCTGTGTCTGTTACCTTCTCTCCTGGCCCAAGTGGAGGACGCTGTGGTGCTGTTGGAGCAGGCCCAAGCAGTGTCTACACCTAACTTTTCAAAGGATAGGAGAACTATTCCCTCTTTAACTTGTTTCTAACACAGCTGAAGAATACTTCTTTGCCTTGTGTCCATACTAACTAATGTCCTCTATTATAACTGATAATTCATACATATTATATTATCTCTTAAGTTAATGTGAAGCTTTTAGCAATTGTGTAACTGGGCAACTGCGTGGTAATTCTAGAATATATCTGCTTGATTTACATAGTGTAGCCGAAACCACTTTCCCATTTACAGAATATTTTTATACTGTAGGAATTATTCAAGGTTGGTATAGAAAAGCAGCTTTCAAGGGAGCCTTACAACTACCTGTAGATATTAAAAAAAAAAACCAAATACCAAACAGAATATTTCTGTTAGTAAAAGGTGTTTTCTGTTCCTTCCTTCTATGGTCTCCAGCAGGAGCTGAGCTGGGTGCTCTTTCTTGTAACCGCTGACCGCTTGCTTGGTCCAGGAGCTCTCTCTGCAGGTGCGTTCAGTCGCGGCATGCTCTGTGCCTGCGGGGAACAGCTCGGCTTCATCCCTGTCACCTGCAGGTACTGCGGGGCCGCTGCTAGCACAGACGGACGCAGGAGCGGTAGAGGCAGAGAGGTTCACAGCGGCTTCAGCCATTGTCCAGTGCCGTTGGGAGGGAGCTGCGAATAGCTCGTCGAGCCGCCGCAGCAAGGCTCGCTCTGCCGCCAGAGCAGGGGTGCGTGCCGCTGCCCCTGCGAGCCGCTTCAAAGGTGCATTGACACTACGAGGGGAGCGAGGCGGGGAAGGCGGCGCCGCTCCCGCCCGGCCGCGCCCCCGGGGGCTTCCCCGCCCCGTCACGGCCCCTCCGGGNTGGGCGCAGGACGCCGTCCCGCCGGGCGCGGCCTTCGTCGCCGCCGCGTCGTACCGCGGGCCCGGCAACAACGACACGCGGAGCAACAAGGCGCTGCCCATCCTGCTGTGGTGGAGCGGGAGCCTCTTCCCGCACTTCCCCGGCGACACGGAGCGCATCGACTGCCCCCGCGGCTCCTGCCTCGTCACCCGGAGCCGGCGGGTGGCCCGGCACCGCCGCACCAAGGCGCTCATCTTCTACGGCACCGACTTCAGGGCGTACGAGGCGCCGCTGCCCCGCCTGCCCCACCAGACCTGGGCGCTCTTCCACGAGGAGTCCCCCATGAACAACTACGTGCTCTCGCACTCGCCCGGCATCCGGCTCTTCAACTACACGGCCACCTTCCGCCGGGAGTCCGACTACCCGCTCACGCTGCAGTGGCTGCCCGGCACCGGCTACCTGCGGGCCCCGGCCGTGCCCCTGGCCGAGAAGGACGCGTGGCGGCGGAAGGGCTACGGGCCGGTGCTGTACATGCAGTCCCACTGCGATGTGCCCTCGGACAGGGACCGCTACGTGCGGGAGCTCATGAAGTACATCCAGGTAGGTGGGCTGAGTGCGCGGGGAAGCTGTGGCGTGGTGCTGCTGTCGGAGCTGGGAACACCTGGCTGCCCCCCTCTACCGCCTCGTTTTAATGGGGTTTGTTTGTCCTTGTTTTTAGCCAAGACACGAATCATAACGGGATGCATGCTGACTACAAGCTGGACAGAAAAACTAGTTGTATTCCTCCCCAAAGCGTGATCTAGACTACACCGCATGTCAGTAGGTAGGCCTGGTGTAGATGCTAGATGTGGAGTTGGCCGCACTCGGGATCAGTCACAAGCTGGGCAAAGCCTGAATAAGCTCCGTCTTGTGGATCAAGTGCTATAAGTTGCTGAAATCTCTGGACTTTGAAGTTAGCCTACAGGAAGGCTGTCCCTTAACAAGCCTCGCTCCCGTTTGAAAGTACAGGAGTGAAGTTAAAAGGCAGGTTGCTCTGTTGTGAGAATCTGCTCTTTACTTTGTGCTGTGGTAGGACCATGTTTCTATGATGGCTTGTACTGCTATGGTACAACTGATGGTGAGTGGCTTCATAAAGTAAAATAACGTAGTTTCTTCCAAGCAGGAAAAAAAGCATACTGCATTTTTTCTCTTAAAATGCGTGAAGGATATTAGATTGATTTAAAAAAGAAAATCTGTTTTTAGACTTTGCTAGAGACTTGTTTTTTAGTGGTTTCTGTTGTTTCTATTGGTCATGATTCAGTTATGGTGTAAGTTCATCACATACTGAGTAGTAAAGCAAATGCAAAAGAATTTTTAAAAAATTACTGTCTTCTCAAAGTATGGTGCAGGTTCCAGCTCAAGCATGTTGTCTTGTATTTTTAGACAGTATTGTTTTAGCTCCCTGCATTTTTTCTTAGTCTAATAAGTGGAAAAATTTTGTTAGCTTGCTGAGACTGGCTGGAACTATGTGTAATAACTGTTTGGAAAAGCGCTGGGTCTCTTAAATGGAAAGAGGATGTTTAAATTGCCGTAGAGTCAAATGCTGTTCCTTACTTGTTGGTTTCTGGTTTATCCGGTAATAAATACATTTTTGGGTGGCATCTGTGCACTCCCCTCGCCCCTCAGTCTGTAGTGTGGCTAATGTTGCTTTTGAAGCTCAGCACTTGGTTTTCGCTAAAGCTCATAGAACTAGGGCTCTAGGAATAGTCATAAGGGGAAGAACTTGGAGTGAAAATGAAGCTGAATTAATGTAGCTATGAACTAATCCAAGTTAGGAAATTTACAAGAACTACAAGGTCTGAAAACAAGTTCCAGGGGAGCAAATCACTTTGTAAAGATGCTGTTTGTTATTTTAGGTTGACTCCTATGGGAAATGCCTGCATAACCGTGAGCTCCCCAGTGAGCGACTGAGAGACACTTCTACAGCCACTACAGAAGATTCTGAATTTATGACTTTTATTGCCAGGTACAAGTTTCATCTGGCCTTGGAGAATGCTGTATGTGACGACTACATGACAGAGAAGCTGTGGCGTCCCATGCACTTGGGTGCTGTCCCAGTGTACCGAGGCTCCCCAGCTGTGCGGGACTGGATGCCAAACAACCTCTCCATCATTCTTATAGATGATTTTGACAGCCCCCGAGAGCTGGCAAAGTACCTTGATTTCCTGGACAAGAATGGAGAGGAGTATTTGAAGTATCTAGAGTATAAAAACGTTGGTGGAATCAAAAACCAGTTCTTGCTAGAGAGCTTGGAGAAGCGGGAGTGGGGTGTGAATGACATGACTCTGCCCAATTACCTGAATGGCTTCGAGTGTTTCATCTGTGACAAGGAGAACACCCGGGTCAAAGAGGAGCAGGAATACAAGAAGTCTCGTGGAAAAATTCCAGCTCCCAGACCTCATATAGCTCAGTTCAAGCACATGGGATGTCCTATGCCAACCCCTGGGTTTGGAAGTGTTGAAGACCTCTCTGAGGGGGACAGGTAATGTGCCAGTATTTACGCTTTTTGAAAGAAAAAAAGCTTCAAATAATAGGAGCTGGAACTTTAATAACCCTTGTTACATCTGCAGTTACATTTTATATTATGTCTTGTGGGTGGTGTAGGAGTCCTGCTAATACTGTGTAACGCTGAGGCTGAACAAGAGACTTGTGCAGTGGTGGTAGCAGTTGAAAAAGGGGTGTGAGACACAATACTCTGTTAAATGCTCTGTTACCCCATTGCTCAGGCGATGGGGTTATGCTCTGTCTTGGCCTCTTTGTTTGAGGGAGGGGTATTTTCCAGTGCAGTGATGGTGAAGCACTTGGCAGCCCTGAGGCAAAAGCAGCTCTATTCCTCCTTACAAAGTACTGCGTTAAGAATGGAGCTGCCAATGTTCACTGCAGGCCTGGTTGACTCCTGTCAACTTCAGAGCAGAAATTAGGCCCACCCAGAATACAAGACTTAATGCTGTTTTGTGCGGCAAAACTCAGGCTGTGTTCAAAGATGCCATCCCACTTATTTAGGAGAGGCACTGTGCAGGACAGAGAGTAGACTGAGTAGCTTCCTGTCCCTTGTTTTCTGTTGTTTGACTGATTTACTGGAGCTTTTTTATAGTAATGCCTTTTCTCAGTCTTGGTAGTGAAATGATTTTTTCTTTGTAGTGTGCTACGCAGCACCCTACTCTGTAGAAGTATTCCTACTTTTCCATAGGTTTTCTGTTTGAGCATCAGGTGGCAGTAGAGAATTAGATGTGAAGGCACACACGGCATTGCTGGTGCCACTTGCAGGCTCAGGTGCTTCCATCATTCTTCACAGGGGTCATCAGCAGGGAGTTTTGAACAGCTGGTCCATAATTCAAGCTACAGTTTCATCCCATGGAATTTTCTGTGTCTCACTGTTATTCTCCCCATTTGTAGGCATGAGATGTGTCTGGAAAAATTGTTCCAGGGAAGCTTTTACATTCACTGCTATTTACTTTATATATGTGTCCATAGTTTCCAAGGCATGATTGTGGGCATATCCTGTGAAATAACAGTGGTTTCTGTCTGATAAGCATCTCAGCTTTAACTGTTTTTATTTTCAAAATTTATATTTCTAACTGGTGTGACAATAGCGTAAAATTGCCATCAAAACGTTAGCTAAGCGTGCCCATATTTTGTCTGAGTTTGACAATGATGTTATCTAACAGTGTGATCAATTTAGATGATTGCCTACTGATCCAGTCAATGGAGTATTTTGTTACTTTAGAAAACGTTATCATGGAAAAATGATGCAGATCTAGTGGGAATACAAGTGATAGACTATATGCAACATGTAAAGTCTGACTATAAACACACACTGACTTGTGGTTCTGGAGCCTTCTGCACTCAGAGGAGTTTATGTTAGAGCATATACCCGCTTACGGTAAAGTTACAGTACACATTTGCATGCTCTGTAACCCTTATTCCCAGGTGTAATTTGTTTTTAGGGTCAATAGATATTCTGAGTTGTCAGAATGCTGCTGCAATCAGAATCTCTCTCTCTATGGGTATATGTAGCTGAAGCACAATTACACCTTTAGCTGTAAGTGTGGAGATGTGGTTTCTAAATCCTTATGCTTGCAGCCCCACTGTATTTGGACTGCTGGGTTTCACACCCAGGTGAGTTTAAGGAAAAAAGCTGTAGAACAAGTAATTGTATGCGTCAGGTTGTGGTCAGTCACTACAATCTGTTGACTTCTTAGCTGCTTTGTACAGAAAACTCTGAGTTGCAGTGCTGCTGCTGAGTATAATACCTGTTTAGGGGAAACCAGAATCTCCAATTATTCTCAAACTCCCATCTTTGTGAGATAAATGTTTGGCTTGTTTCATTGATAAGGGCTCATTTTCCAAAAGTAGGATGTTTGAGAATGTAACTAGAAGAACACTAAGTGACAATTTCTTTTCAGTTACCAAATGTTTTTGTCTGTGGTGGCATAGGAAAAGAGAAACCAGTATGCCTTTGATGAAGGCATTGTGAAACCATTGTGATTCTGTTTTATGTTGATGTCACAGTTTATTTTTGATGAGAAAGAATGTTAACGGTGTATCAGATTTGCCAAGTGTAGAATAGCCCTTGCAGTAGTCCCAAAATCATCCAGGATTCAAGATAAATCTGTAGCTCATAATAATGTTTCAGGTGTATGTAATTGGTAGTTTTTGGTGATTCGTACAGTCCTGTTTATTCTGGGTTACTGATTTTTCCCAATTTTTAATTTAGAATTAGAGTGAAATTATTTTCTTAAAAGAAAGAAAAATAACAGCAATTTATAATTACTTTCGATAAAGTCTTCACTTGGATGTTGGAATTCCTTTTGGTGTTGTTTATGTACAGTTCATCTGGAAAATGTTTTCTTTTTTTCTGTTTCTTGCTGCCACTTAGTCCTGGGCCTAGTACCTTATGTGAGTAGACTCGTTTTCCAAACATGTGCCCTTATTCAGTGCTGCAAAAAGCAAACTGAACTCATGTTGGCAGTCCTTGAACAAAGGATAATGAATTCAGCTGAGAGGCAATGTGATCTCACAGCGCATCCAAGTGGTGCAAAGGAATCTTTTGGAAGATACTTATTTCTTTTAAGCAGAAATAAGCCTCTGTCTGTGATCTTTCACGTTGGAATCTGTGTTAAAAGCTTTGTTTTAGGGTCTGTGTTGGTGTACTCAGCAGAAATGTGCCATCACAGGTGACCACAGAAGCTGATTCCCATGGTGTCCAGGCTGCCACTCCACAAGGACAGACACTGGGATGTTTTGCGCATTTCTTGCAGCCTTCCTGGAGTGGTGGGTGAGATCTGCTTCCAGGCAGTGCAGTCGCACTGGATTCAGTGTGTGATGTACAGAGGGAAGGCAGGAGCCACTGTACTTATTTCTGTGATTTGGGGGGAGAAGCAAAAAATTCCGTATATAAGTTAAGTATTGGGTAATTCATATGGACGTATTATAAAGAGCAACATGTTTGGTCTTTTTTCCCAAAATTTGTGATTTGTTTCTGGGTAGCAGAAATAATAGTGAAGAGGTAAGTAGTTGGCATACTTTGTTATAACACAAGTGAGAGACGTAGTCCACGTGATCATGAACTGGAAAAGAATTGCTGAAATTTGCAGTGATACAGAAAAGTTTGAGACTGTATTCACTGACGAAGAGACAGCCCATACTTGACCATGTAGTCTGGAGATAAAGAATAGAATCTGTGTTAAGGAATGTAATGATTTTTGTCTCTGTCATGTGTAACCTGAGTTTGTAGTTGTTTAAATGGATCATCTGAAAAAAAACCCCTGATTTTTGTTACCTGAAAAAAAGCCCTATTCTGTTATATGCATACTGGCCAGGGAAAGCTACTCTCAAAATAATATAAGGACTCTGTGGTGGATTTTACTTTAATAGACGTTTCTATTCTCTACAATTAGTAATAAAGTCTCTGTGGTTAACATGATAATGATAGTATATGCTGATATTTCTAGAATGTTGTAAAGCTAACAGTGAACTTATATTTGCTATAGAGAATTTTCAAAGCAAGTTTCTTTAAATGAATTGAAGCACAGCGACACACTGACATACTTTGTTATGACCATCTCTGGGCCTATTTTCATCTTAAGGGAAAGAAAAATATCGTTTCAGTGCTATTGCAGCTGCAGACTAATTCAGTTTATTTAATTGTTTGTGATGGTGTCTCTTTTTTTGTTTCAGTTGGAAAGAAATGTGGCTGCAGGATTATTGGCAAAGCCTTGATCAGGGTGAGGCCCTCACTGCTATGATTCATCGCAATGAGTCTCATCAGGGAAGATTTTGGGACTACATGCATGAGATTTTTCTCAAGAGGACGAGGCAACACTGACCCATCTTCGTAAGAGCTTGATTTGAAAATTGCATTCAAAGTTGAGACTGTGAATTCTTACCTCACTTCAAATGTTTGCCTTGAAAAAAAAACAAACAAAAAAGTCTCTTGCTGAGACAATTTTTTCGGGTGCATGAAGTGAGTAAGTTTCTGTTATGATTGGATTTCGGCAATGGAAATGTTAACAACTGCTTTGATTTGAGTTTCAGCTCTGTGGTGTGAAGCCACTCCTGACTTGCAGGTGTCAACTTGTGGGGCAAAAGAGGAATTTACTCTCCTTTTGCATTTGCTATACTTATATTGTGTCTTACGTGACTTCAGGCTCTTGCTCTTGTAAGTGCCCTAAGTTATTTCAGGGATTTTTTTAAGGCTTCAGAATATTAGTTGTTTTTTAAGTATTTTATCAATCACATAGTCTCTTCATTAAGATGTACTTTTAGCTGCTATTAACAAATGGCTTTTCCAGTGAAGGAATTACAAAAGACACATCTGTGAAGAGCAATCGTGCCTTATGAAATTGCTGCAGTAAAGTCTCTTCCACCCAAGTAACGTGCCTTGAATACTCCTCCTTTTCAAGGTAACTGAATAACTATGGGCAG
>WAAG01031009.1:0-12733 GCA_013390105.1 Tichodroma muraria
CGGGGCAAACAAATGCTTGATCAGAATGTGGTGAAACAGCATTGCCGCATTGATACCGACTTTACGGGTGATGATGCTCTGCTGGAGGTTTACACAGGTGCGGCGGCCCGGTACGTCCAGACATGGACACGCCGAACGCTCTACGAAAAGGAAAGCAGCCCTGGCTACGCTGACGACCCGGACCCGATACTGCTCAATGATGATGTTAAGGCAGCCATGCTACTGCTTATTGGTCACTGGTATGCAAACCGGGAATCCGTTGCCATCGGGCAAACCGTTGCAGAGGTCCCGCTTGCAGTTGAAGCCCTGCTTCAGCCATACCGAATTTACGGGGTGTAAATATGGCCTGTTCAGGATGCGCGGAACGGCGTGAGTGGATAAAAAAATGGGCGAAAATTGCATATGAACGAGCAACAGGTAAACGAGCTGATAACAGCGCTACGCGAACAGACAGAAGCACAGCGGGCGCAGACGGACGCAATAAACCGGCTGGCTGAGTCAAATATGGCGTTATGCGATGTCATTATCCAGTCACTGGCTGAGGATGATGGGGTTGAAATTACGTCACTGAACGAATTGAAACCTCAGTATCTCAGCCAGAAAGTCAGGGGGTAGAATGCAGGCCGGGAAACTACGTCACCGGGTAACAATCCAGGAGCCGGTGATGGTTCAGAACCCAGAGACTGGAGCTGTAAATAAAACCTGGCGGGATGTGGCTACCGTATGGGCGGAAGTCTCCCCGTTGTCGGCTCGTGAGTTTATTGCAGCCCAGGCATCGCAGGGGGAAATCACTACCCGTATCACAGTTCGCTTTCGACCGGGTATTACCCGGATGAATCGCATCCTGTTTCGCGGTGGGATATATAACATCGAGGGCGTGCTTCCTGATCCGAAAAGTGGCCGCGAATATCTCACGCTTCCCTGCTCAGAAGGGGTAAACGATGGCTGATGGTGTTGAAGTAAGTCTTACCGGGCTTGATTCCCTGCTTGGGAAAATGGAGGCAGTATCAGACGTCACCCGCAACAAAGCTGGACGATTTGCGCTTCGTAAAGCCGCGAACCTAATCAGGGACCGTGCCCGGAGTAATGCTGCCCGGGTTGATGACCCACTGACCAAAGAGGCCATCTATAAAAATATCGTTGCCAGCTTTGGCAGTCGTGAATTCCGGAGAACGGGTAACCTGACTTTCCGCGTTGGCGTTATGGGCGGTGCGCGACAGTATGCCCAGACAAAAGCCAACGTCAGAAAGGGGCGAGCCGGTAGAACCTACAAAACAGCAGGCGACAAAGGGAATCCCGGCGGCGACACCTGGTACTGGCGAATGCTTGAATTCGGAACAGAGCATGCAGCAGCACGACCTATCATCCGCCCCGCGATGAACGGTATCGATGGCCCTGTCATTAACGTTTTTGCGGAAGAAATGGAAAAAGCTATCGATCGTGCGATCAGGCAGGCCGTGAAAAAGGGGACCAAAGCATGATAGCGCCTGTTTTTAAAGTTTGTGCAGCCAGCCAGGAGGTTCGCTCCCTGCTGGGAGAATCTCCCGTAAGGCTGTACCCCTTCGGCAAGCATTTTGATGAAGTTGTCTATCCCTATGCGGTCTGGCAGAACATTGACGGTGATCCACAAAACTACCTGAAGCAGCGACCTGATATAGACCGCTTTTCTGTTCAGATTGACGTTTACGCCGACACAGATACAGAAGTCATCACGGTTGCGCGGGCGCTTCGTGATGTGATCGAAGGCAGCGCAATAATCACCAGGTGGGGTACGCAGGAACTGGAACCCAGCACCATGAAGTACCGTTATTCCTTCGACGTCGACTGGCTCGTCAAACGATAAAACAACCTTCCATAACACACCGGCGCCGCCGGTTTTTTTATACCCGGAGATAACCATGTCAGTAGTGACTCAAGGCACACAGTTGTACGTGCTCGCGAATGGTGTCGTGAGCGAAATTGAATGCATCACTGCATTTTCACCAGGTGGAAGCCCGGCAGATCAGATTGATGACACCTGCCTGAGCGAACGTAACACCCGAAAATATAAAAAGGGATTGCGTACACCGGGGCAGGCAACGGCCACGCTTAACGCAGATCCAACTAACGCCAGCCACCTGATGCTCAGCAACATGGCAGAGTCAAATGACCAGAGCGACGTAACGTTTGCTATCGGCTGGTCTGATGGTGAATCAAAGCCGACAGCGGGAACAGGACCGGAAGCTGTTGATGGTCTGGTGCTTCCTTCTGATCGCACCTGGTACGTATTCAAGGGATATGTTTCCGACTTCCCGTTCGACTTCCAGGGAAACACGGTCGTGCAGACTTCTGCCACTATCCAGCGTTCCGGGCAGGGGGCATGGATTCCGAAAGAGCAGTCTGGTAGCTGATCACTGGCGGGGTTGAATCCCCGCGTTTCAACAAACATTATCGGGAAAGATAAATGAAACTGACACTCGACACACTGAAAGAAACGGGAGCGTTTACCGGCCGCCCGGTGGAAAAAGAGATTACCTGGAAATCACAGGATGGTAAGGAACATACAGCGACAACGTATATCCGTCCACTTGGCTATCACACTGCCACATCAGATGTGCTTGCTGGTCTGGGCCGTATAGATGGGGTAGCTGGACGTATCGCAGCGTCAATTTGCGATGAAAATGGGCATCAGGTGTTTACGGTTGCCGATGTTACCGGCGAGGCCGATCCAGACCGTGGCGCGCTGGACGGTGGCCTGACCGTGGCGCTGTTGGTGGCTATTCAGGAAGTTAACGATCTGGGAAAGACGGACTCAGCGCAGAAGACGAAATCTGGTGCGAACTAGTCCTTAACGGGATAGGTGGCCGCACTATCGCTGAGGCAAAAGAACGCCTCAGCTTCCGCGAGTTCCAGCAGTGGGTACAGTACCGGCATAAATACGGCAATCTGAACCCGATGATGCGAACAGAGTGGGGGGCGGCACTGGTTTCTTCTGTGCTGGCAAACGTAAACCGTACCAAAAACACTCCCGCCTTCAGCATTGCTGATTTCGCGCCTCATATTGCCGCTGTTGAGCGGGAGGCAGCAAACGAGCCGATCAAACTTGAAGAGGCGATGCGTACATGGGGCTGAATACCTAAGGGATAAATTATAGCCCTTAGGTGTTTTTTTCGGTAATTATCTGTTTCTTTTAACAACAAAATTATCAACTGCTGACAAAAGTATTGCGATTAATGTCACGGCAATATATGCCATTAATAATCTATCTCCCATGGATGATAACCTTTCGAATGTATCAATTTTATAATTTAATACCCCATTAAATATAGTGGATAGTAAGTACGGGTTTGATAAGTACGAATATATTATTATTAGCGACCATAAGCAAAAGGTAAACAAACTCCCTCTATATAAACCTTGTATGAGAGACCTAACTATTAAATAAATATTTGATTTCATTTTCATGCTCCCTTAGTCAAATTCTAACGTTTCTACCGAATGAATATAATTTTGTTAGTTAATCATAATTCATAACAAGTACAGGTGCTAGTATGGCTGGAAAATCCCTCGGAACACTCACTCTTGACCTGATCGCAAAGACAGGCGGTTTTGTATCAGGGATGGATAAGGCTGAAAGAGCATCCGCTCAATGGAGTAAACAGGTTCAGGACGATGCGAAGAAAACAAGCCTCGCACTGGCAGCTACAGGTGCTGCTGCTGCATCTGCTGCATTGGGTGTAGGGGCTGCTGGATTCCAGTTACTTAAAAGCACTTCCAAGCAAATCGCTGAAACAGACCGCTGGGCAAAGTCCCTTAACATTTCGACCCAAAATCTTTTGGCATGGCAATTTGCAGCTGAGAAAGCGGGTGTTTCTGGGGATCAAATGGCTGATATCTTCAAAGATATTGGCGATAAGATTGGCGATGCAGTTCTCAACCAATCAGGCGAAGCTGTTGATGCATTAAATGCTTTAGGTCTGTCCGCTGAAAAATTATCCAAATCCACGCCAGATCAGCAATTGATGGCGATTGGTGAAGCACTCAGTAAAATCAACACAAACGCCGAAAAAACGACAATTCTAGAGAGTTTAGGTAACGATCTATCAAAACTTCTTCCTCTCTTTGATAATAATAATGATAAGTTGCGACAATTCATTGCGTTGGCTAAAGACTATGGAGTTGCTCCTGACCCGTCATCTATAGATGATTTAATTAAGGTTAATAATATATTCGAGGATATAGAGGCGCAGGTAAAAGGCCTCAAGATGGAGATTGCTTCAGGTCTAGCAAAAGTAGACTTAACTGAGTTAACAACATCGTTTAATAAGGTTAGGGATGTACTGACTGACCCTAAAGTTATTTCCGGTCTTGTTGATTTAGTTAGTGAGGCTGCCCAATTGGCTGGGTGGTTAGTTACCATAGCAGCTAAGCTTGGCGAAATAGCATCATTGACTGGGAATAGGTTTGCAGCGCTGAGCGGTAAAATAGATATCAACGACTCTGGAGATGTAGAGGAACGGATAACATATCTTCAGAAGATGCTTGAAAATAGGAATGATATCTATAGTCAAGATAAGTCATTTTTTGCGTGGTTTACTGGTGGAGATGATAGTGTGAAAGCTCTCAATGACGAGCTAACAAAACTATTATCAATACGTGAAAAACTGAAAAGCGAAAAGCAACCAAAATCCACACTCCCTGTCCAACTTGCAACAGTAGGGACTGGCTATGCGCTTGATAAAGACGAAACAAACGGCAAAACGAAGCCTGATTCAAACCTTAAAAAGCTTGAGTCTTCGTTTAAATCTATGGAGACAATTTATCTTCGTCAAATTGCTCTGATCGATACTACCGGAAAGAAAAGCGCAGAAGTCACAGAACAACAAAAGCTTCAGTTTGATATTGCGGACGGCAAACTGGCTGGACTTAATGAAACTCAGAAGACTCGCCTGGAGCAGCTCGCAACTGAGGTTGATCGCCTCAATTCAGTTAAAAAGGCCAATGAGGAAAATATCAGGCTCGCCGAATATGTTGCGAACCTTCAGCGCGAAAATGCTAACGCAGCAAGCTCCCTCGATGCGGATGTTATCGGCGCCGGGTTAGGGGATAAAGCACGCGAACGAATGCGTGAGCAACTCGATATTGAGCGTGAATTTAACGAGAAGCGCGAAGACCTGCAACGCAGATTCCAGAGTGGAGACATTAAGACCTCTACCGAATATGACCGCTATAACCAGGAACTCGATAAGGCACTTGCGGTAGGGCTTGAAAAATATCGTTCCCATTATGAGGAGCTGGACAAAATTCAGGGCGACTGGCTCGCTGGTGCACAGGATGGGCTGGCTAACTGGATTGACACTTCCAGCGATTATTACAGTCAGGTATCGGGTCTTGTGGGCAACACCCTGGATGGGTTGGTTGACAACATGGCGGATGCACTCAACGGGAGTAAAGCGGACTGGGCGGACTGGGCTAACAGCGTGCTGAGCGAACTCCAAAAGGTTCTGCTTAGGGCTATCCTGGTGAATAGCCTCAAGTCTGCCGGTGATAGTGGGCTTCTCGGCTCGCTTGGCGGGATGTTTGGCGGCGCGTCTTCTGGTGGCAGTACGCCATCTGGCGCCTACGATTCAGCTGCTTCTGGTTTAACCCTGAACGCAAAAGGCGGGGTTTATGATTCCCCTGATCTGAGCAAATTCCGCAATGGTATTGTGAGCAGCCCTACGATGTTCGCCTTCGCTAAAGGTGCTGGCTTGATGGGTGAAGCTGGGCCAGAGGCGATCATGCCGCTAACCAGAACCGCAGACGGCTCTCTCGGCGTGCGAATGGTAGATGATGCTGTCTCCTCCGTTAGCGCGGGAGGGAATAGTATTCAACAGACCATTCAGCAGCATTTCTCCATTTCCGGTAATGGCGATGCCGCGCTTAAGCAGGCGATGGAGGAGGCTGCCGCTAAAGGGGCCAGAGACGGCGCGAAGAAGGCGCGGCAGGACATGCTGAGTGATTTCCAGACCAACGGGCAGGGCAGGCGACTGCTTGGCGTTTAATAAGGAGTGAATAAGTATGGCTGCGCTTGAATGGCCTGCTGATGTATGCCCGTCGTCCCTGACGTGGCGACCGGAAAGTAACACCAAAACATTTCGCTCTCCCTTTAACGGTGCCTCACAGACCGTTCGTTTCCCCGGCACCCGCTGGATCTGCTCCCTGACGTTTAACAACCTTACCGACGATAAATCCCGGCGTATCGATGCGCTGGTGGCCGATCTCGATGGTGAATACGGCAGGGTAAAAATTCGCGACTGGGGACGCGAGGGGAGAACGCCAGCCGGAAATCCGGTGGTGCAGGATGCCAACCAGACGGGTACCCAGCTCAGCAGCAAAGGCTGGACACCCGGCAAGCTCGTGCTGCGTACCGGGGATTACCTTACCGTGAACGACGAGCTGAAGATGGTCACTGCTGATGTGACCAGCACTTCAACTGGTACCGCAATCATTCCGATTGCGCCGATGCTGCGTAACTCGCCGCCGGTTAACGGCAAAATTGAGGTGGCTAACCCCTACGGTATTTTTAAGCTGAAAGATAACCAGCAGGGTGCTGGTAACCGCGTTCCTGGAGTGTTTACCAGCTACACACTGGAATTTGAGGAGGCGTTTTAATGCTGTATTCCCCTTTTTCAGATTCGATGATCACCTGGCTCTCCCGTGACAGGGTTACCGCGGTGCTGGCGGCCAATGTCCAGTTTGAATCCGGGACCGCTTACGTCCATTCCGGCACCGGCACGCTGGTGCTGGGCGGATATGTCTATTACGGCATGGGAACGATGGGCGCCATTGATGATGTCAATGAAACCAACACGACGAGCCCGACGCAGCTCAGGATGACGCTTTCCGGCCTGGACATGTCCCTGTTTGCCAAAACGCTTAACGAGCGCTGTGTGGGGAAACCGGCGGAACTGTATCTGGTGGCTATGGACGACAACGGCGTTGTTCAGGTTGCTGACCTGATTTTTAAGGGGCGGGTATCCGGTACCGGCGCGACGTCGGGGGAAACCAACGCCCTGCAATACACCGTCAGTAACATTTTTGAAGACTGGCAGCGACCGTTCCCTGACCGCTATACCGACGAATCGCATCAGGCCTCCCAGCCAGGCGATCGCATTTTTCGTTACGTCGCACAGATGGCAGAACGTTCAATTTACTGGGGCAGTAAAAAAGATGCGCCAGGATTTACCTATTCGTGAGGAAGCATGAAGCATCCAGACTGGCATAACAGATTAATCGCCGTGATAAGGGCCGCTGAAAAGCGGCCTTTTTTATGGGGCGAACATGACTGCTGCCTGTTCGCAGCTGACTGCGCTGAAGCGATGACCGGGGATAATTTTGCCGATGGCTGGCGCGGGACGTATGACAGCGAAACGGGTGCGAAAAAAGCGTTGCTGCGCGGCGGTGGCTCGCTGGAGAAAGTGCTGGCGAAGTACCTCGATGAGGTACCTGTGAAGATGGCCCAGCGCGGCGATATCGCGGTTGTCGAGAATGCCGATACCCGATGCGCCGGGGTAATTTACGGCGGCGCTGTATGGGTGCCGGGGGAGGAAGGGCTGGTTTGTCTGAGGATTAAGCCACTGAGCGCCTGGAGGGTTCGCTGATGCCTGCTGCTATTCCGATTATCGCCACTGTTGCCGCTGGTGCAGCCGCTGCTAATGGCGCTTATGCCGTTGCAATGGCGATCACGATTGCAGCACAGGTGGCAACGCAGATGCTGACGAAGAAGCCCTCTATTGGTGCTTACCGTGATACCTCCGAAAGAAAGCAGGTCCTGCGCGCGGCTGCCAGCCCGAAAACGGTGGTATATGGCAGGACGGTATCAGCAGGTACGCTTTTCTTCTCCGAAGAGGAAAAAGGCGATCAGACTGATGGCGAATGGCTTCACCTTGCGATCACCCTGGCGGGACACCCGCTCTCCGGTGTGGGAACCATCTATCTCGGTGATGACGATATTGGTTCGTACCCTGATAACGCCACCTACGAAGTACATAACGACCGCCATACCGCCGATCCGTTTATGCTTCAGAACTGCCCGTCCTGGAAAGAGGACATGATCGGCAAGGGCATTTCCTGGCTACGTGTGTCGCTGAAGTTTAACGCTGAAAAATTCCCCTCAGGTATTCCTAACATCAAGGTCGAGAAAACGGGGCGCAAGGTCTATGACCCGCGCACCGGCCGCACGGAATACAGCAACAACCTTGCGCTCTGCGTGCTGGACTATTACCGCAATTACCTGAAGGTGCCGGATGCGGATATCAACTGGGATCAGTTTCAGGAAGCCGCCAACATTTGCGACGAGACGGTAACGAACGGCGACGGAACCACGGAAAAACGTTACACCTTAAACGGTGAGTTCGACCTGAATGAGAACAAGGCCAGCATTCTTGAAGCGATGCTGGCTGCCGGAGCTGGCGAGCCAACGTACATTGCGGGTAAGCACGGCATTCTGGTCGGTGCGTATTATGGCCCCGCAACCGAAGTGATCACTGAAAGTCAGCTGGCCGGCGATATCGAAATCATGCCGGAAGTGTCGCAGTCAGAGCGCGTCAACACCATTAACGGTACCTTTATCGATCCTAAGCAGACCTACGCTGAGGCTGATTTCCCGGCGGTGTCTGTCAGCGAATGGGTTGCTGAAGATGGCATTGAGATTTCACAGGACCTGAAGCTTCGTTTTGTCACCAGTGAGTTTCAGGCCCAGCGCCTGGCAGACATCAAGCTGAAGCGCACCCGCATTTCACGCACGATGAATATCACACTGAACCTGAGCGGCTATCGCTACCGTCCAGGCATGTACGTGAAGGTGAATTTCCCGTCGCTCGGAATCATTAATGTTGAAATGCGCGTGACCGACTGGCGGTTCGGTGTGCAGAACGGGGTGCAGATCACCCTGAAACAGGAGACTGCTGATGTCTGGGGTGATGCGATAGGCAAGCCAATTGAGCGGCCGCCGTTCACGCAGCTGCCATCTGGTGGGGTGGCGCAGCCGCAGAACCTGAAATACACCGTCGAGGAAATTGGGCAGGTGGTTCAGGGCGTGCTGTCCTGGCAGAACATCGGGCAGTTTGTTTACAACAAGGTTGTGATCCGCAAGGCGGGTCAGACGGTGCTCTCTGTTCAGGTTCCGGGTTCCTTTACCCGCCTGACAGGGCTTGTCCAGTCTACCTACACGGCTCACGTCACTGCGGTAAACCAGATGGGGGCAGAGTCGCCGGAGGCATATCTTGAGTTCAGCATTCAGGCCCCGCCAGCGCCGTCACGGGTCGATATTGAGCAAAGCTATTTTGCCATCACGCTGTACCCGCGCCTTGCAGCAGTGACGAACGTATCAACGCAGTTTGATTTCTGGACATCCGGCGAAACCAGGCTACCGAATACCAGCACGTCAACGGTTGAAGGCAGGGCAACGCGTGCCGGGATCGGCACCACCTGGAGCAGCCATAACCTGAAGAACGGGCACACCTATTACTGGTATGTCCGCACGATCAACGCGTTTGGTACATCTGCGTTTGTTGAAGTGGCCGCGCTGTGCCAGACCGATACGTCGGGCCTGATTGACGTCATTGACGAGTCTGTCAGGAATTCTGACGCCATGAAAAACGTGGAGAAGGGCGTTGATACCAACCTTGAAGGTATTCTGCAAAACGCACTGGCGAATAACGGCACGGTGGAACGCCAGTTCCAGCAACTGGGGGAAGTAAATGCCGAAATCATGACGGTCAGGACAACGATCGCCACGGTAGACAAGGCGTTAGCCCAGCTCACCACCAGTGTTAAGTCTCAGTTCGAAAGCGTTAACTCGCAAATCCTCGAACAGCAAACGGCCATCAGCGATAACACGAAAGCTATCGCTTCCCTCGATACGTATGTTCAGGCAGAGGTTGGAGACCTGACAACGGCGGTTAACCAGAAAATGAACGCCGAGGTGACGAGCAACGGTACAGGCAAGGCTTCATATACCCTGAACCTTGGCATTATCCGTAACGGCGTGAAGTACAACACCGGCTTTGGTATGTCCATTGAGCCTTCTGGTGGTTCTTACAAATCCACGGTTGTATTCGCTGCTGACCAGTTCGGCATCTACTCAGGAAGCGATCCCGGCAACTATGAGGCCGCCTTCTTTGTCTATAACGGACAGGTCTTTATCCGTGACGCGATGATCCAGGACGGCAGTATCACCAATGCGAAAATCGGCAGTTATATCCGCTCGACAAACTTCGCAGCCGGGGTTCGCGGCTGGAACATCGACAAGAACGGCGACTGTGAATTCCACGGCAAGTTCTACGCAGACAGCGGTAACTTTGCGTTCAACGGGACCAATAACACGGTCGTTATCAACAATAACGGTATTACCGTCAACATCCCCGGCGGTGGCCGTATCGTCGTTGGTTCATGGTGATTTATGCCTTCAGGACTTTTAATCGATCTCAATGATGGTGGTAAACCGATGGAAATTACCGCCGGATTACGTTGCCCGACATACGGCGGGGCGATATCCGGCGGTATCGGTAACGTGAATACTGCGACAGTTGAGGGTTACGTGGCCGGTTCGAATGTCATTTTCATACCGACCCAGACGGTAATTAGCGACGAGGGGATATTCAAGCTGGACAGCGTCACTATCTCCGGCGCGAACGTCACGCAGAACTGGAGCGGCAATTCAAACCCCGGATTTCCCAATCCGCAGCGCGTGGCGTTCTCCGGCACGCTGTGGCAGATCCTGCCCGTAAGCCAGAACTCAAATGTTGGCCTACTCGTTCAGAACAGCACTGACTTTACGGCGATCACAACGGCGTCAAGGGTCGGGTACTGCATCTATAAAGCCAGGGTAACTGTCGGTACGTCCGGCTGGGTTACTCCGACCATTGCAGGATTTGATCGCAGCAAATACCTGGTCTGCTGTAAGTGGAACAGCCCTTACACGCTGGACTATGACGGAAATCGGCTGCTGTTTCTGAATGATGGATCAAACACGGAAGACCAGCCCATGAGCGGCATCGTTGATGTGGTCATCTTCGCGGGAGGCGTTTCGCCGGTGGCCGCGAATCCCGGATTTAATATCTATAACGCCGCAGGCCAGTGCACGTTCTCAACTGCGCGGCGCCCGTTCGTTTATCTCGGCGTTAATTTTGTGCCTTCCACCACAGCGCAGACCGTTCCCGGGGGCGGATATGTGCCCGTTGGCCGCTTTGGTCTCAGGGTGCCCAGCTTCAGCGGTGGTCGCATTTATCACTACCATTACGGGCTGGTTATGCAGAATGGCACACTGAGGGCGGCGAGGGGGCTGTATGTCGGCTGGGCTGACAGGCAGCTCGCGAACGCCGGGGTTACGCCGATCTCGCTACCCGTTATCCCCGATATGTACGTCTGAACCTTTTCAGTATTAATACCAACCTCGCTCCGGCGGGGTTTTTATTGCCTCAAAGGAGCATCTATGTCCGTAGGAACACTGACACTGACCAATAACTCAGCAGCAGTCACCGGCAATGGCACCGCCTTTACCACCGAACTGGTCGCCGGAGATTTTATTGTTGTGACCATCGGCGGTATTCCCTACACGCTGGCGATCAAAACAGTGAACAGTAATACCTCACTGACGCTTGTCAGCAGCTATACCGGACCCACTCAGGCAGGGGCGGCATGGTATGCCGTGCCGCGCGTTGCGATGAACCTTGTTACTGCTGCGCTGGTGGCACAAAGCGCCGAAGCTCTGCGTGGCCTGAACTATGACAAACAGAACTGGCAGCGGTTATTCAGTGCATCGGGGAATATAACCGTTACGCTCCCGGATGGTTCTTCATTCACCGGTCCGTCATGGAACAATTTTACGGCTGCATTAAATGAAAAAGCTGATAAAGCAAGCCTTGGTAGCGCAGCTGCAAAAGATGCCGGAACAAACTCTGGAAACGTGATGTTGGTAGGCGCATTTAACCTTGGTGCTATCCAGGGGGACGGTCCAACCCTCGATAATATGGACGGGTTAACGCCTACCGGATTTACCTCACATCAAAATGATGGTCTGACTCAGTTGGGCCTGACATCGAATACGGGACTAACTTCCATCATTCTCAATCGGGGCAACAGGCCAACCAGAATACATCAGGCATACTCTCTACGTCGTACCTGGTTTTCATATTACAGCGGGATCGCATGGGCCTATCACGAAGCTTACACGACTGGTAATACGACAAAATCAAGCGATGGTACTTTGAAGGCGGCGTCCCCTGTCGCCCGTATTGTAAAATCCCGTGAGGACTGCCAGCGTGAGGACATTGATTCTGACGGTTTCAGCTGGTGTGGAGGTGGCACTGCCAATGAAGAAGCTGAAGGGATCAAGATTTCAAGACTGGATGTTGGTGTTTATGTCCTGACTGGTTCAGCGGGACTGGCCTCTGAGGGCTGGCAGTTATTGCCACCAATGGACCCTGGCGGCATGGGGGAACTGGGTGTAGTTGAAGCTGAGCAGACAGAAGGCGGTGGGCTGACGATTCGGCTTTTTAAGCGGAAATACATACTCAACGAAGAAGGCGAAATTGTTAAAACGAAAGGGGCTCCTATAGATGTTCCTGCCAACAGCTGGATCGACGTTCGCCTCGATATGCCAGAGGATAGCATCTGGAAAACAAGAGCTTCCGAAGCTTCTCTTGAACTGACAGAGCAGCCTGAGGACATTCAGCCTTAAAAATTAATAGGCGAACCCAAATTGATCTGC